>PITA01013050.1:0-59176 GCA_004023965.1 Spilogale gracilis
TTTTTTTTTTTTAAGATTTTATTTATTTGACAGAGAGAAACACAGCCAGAGAGGGAACACAAGCAGGGGGAGTGAGAGAGGGAGAAGCAGGCTTCCCGCCGAGCAGGGAGCCCGATGTGGGACTCGATCCCGGGTCTCCAGGATCATGACCTGAGCCGAAGGCAGTTGCTTAACCAACTGAGCCACCCAGGCGCCCCTAAAAGCTTACTTTTAGAATAATGTAGTTTGTAGATTGTTGATTTCTGGTGGTTCTCAACATTGTCAATAGCCAAACAAGGATTTAGGAGACTGGCGTCATTTAATTAAATGATTATTTAAATGGTTTATGCTAAACATTTAAAGAGATAATGGTTGGTTTTTCTATCCCAAACTCATATTGCATTTATTCTGTTAAAAAAAAATCTGAAGGGACATAATTAATAAATGGTTTATTATTATAAGATATTTACTATCCCTTTTAATTGCAAGTATTCTTTGTTTATAACACTTTCAAGTCTGTAATTTTTTTCCCTAGGAAGAAAAAGAGTTAGGAGAGAAAAGAGCAACTGAACTTACTTGCCTCACTGGACTATTTATCCTTAGAAGAACCCAAGAAGTCATAAATAAGTATCTTCCACCTAAAATAGAGAATGTAGTCTTTTGCCGACCAGGAGTGCTACAGATTGAGGTTTATCGAAAGTTGTTAAATTCTCAGACTGTCCGGTGCTGCCTTCAAGGGTTGTTGGGAAACAGTTCTCATCTAATATGTATAGGAGCTCTTAAAAAACTGTGCAATCACCCCTGTCTGTTGTTCAACTCTATAAAGGTAAGGAGTATGTGAGACTGTGTCAAAGATATAAGCTAAGGGTTCTGTATCATGTGAATCTAATTGGCAGATTGGGCCAATCCCAGGGGTTGCATTTATGGGCCTGTCCTATATGTTTCATCTGTACAGCTTTACCCAGTCTTCTGTTTGTTGAGAGACTGTCCATGTTGGACAGAAGTAGGGGTGAAATGGATATGAGGCACTGCCTTTTAGAGTTTGTCCCATGCCCTTTGGTATCTTGTCTAATACTTTGCTGTGGTTTCTCTATTTTATAGAGTCGGTCACTTTTGTTTGGTGCAGATAAATGCAAAATTTACCATTGAAAATATTTTTTTTACCATTATAAAAGTGATATATGATACATACAATTTGTATGAAGTTTATAAAACTTAGAAAATAAGAAGAAAATTAAAGTCATCTGCTGGTTAGAATGTAAATTGGTACAGCTGAGAGATAGTTGGCAATATATATCAAAGCCTTAAAATTGTATATGTTTTGTGACCTTGGCTGTATTTTTAGGAATTTATTATAAACAAAGCTCTCCACCAGAAAAAAACCCCATATTTTGGTATTAATAATCTTAGCCAATACTTAATATGCACTTGTCATGTACCAAACTAAATGCTTTTCCAGTATTATTTTGTTTATTCTTTACAAAACTCTGTGGAGGGTGGGGCGGGGGAGGGATAAGGTGGCTGGGTTATAGAAAAAATAAAAATTAATAAAAATTAAAAAACAAAAATTCTGTGGAATAAGTATTGCTATTATTCTTTCCACTTTATGGTCAGAGAACAGGGGCTCCAAGATACACATGTATATGATCTTGTTCTAGAGAAATTAAATTTTAATAATGCTATGCTTACTATTTTAAAATCTGCTTTTTTCACTAAATAAATTGTGAACATTTTCTCAAATTAGATATCTTCTCTAAGTATGATTTTTAATGATTATATAGTTGAACTAACCATTTAGATGGGAGTTTGGAGTATAGTGAGAGTTTTGTTTTGTATTCAGAATTGGGTATCAGTCTCTGCTATACTATTTATCATTTCTTTAAGGGCAGATTTAATCATGGTCAGATTACATCTATGAGCTTTTATTTTTCTTATTTCTAAAGCAGAGACAATAATAACGTCCTGATGTTATTGTGGCAATTTGATGAAATAGTATGGAAAGAACCTAGCAGAATGCCTGGCCATAGAAGTTACACAGTAACTCAATACTCTGTTACCCTCGGCTAATTCTTAACACTTTAGTAAAACAACTTTTATTCTTTTATTTTTTTCTTTAAACAGTAAAATCATAATTTGCAGACAAAACGAAAGAAAATCTGTGGGTGCTGCATTATGCTTGAGGTCATTAGTTATATATTTAGAAAATGGAATGTTCAGCCAGAATTCTTCAAATTTATCCTTAATGAGTTATATTCACATCATTTACCATAGTCCAGAGAGCACCAGTTAACTAGTAACAGACATAGGATATTACAAGCTTTAAAGAGGTTGTTTTAAAATAAACAACCTGGTAAAGCCTTTCTTCTAACATAGCAAATGAGGATCAGTAGCAAATGGCTGTTATGTATAGGTAACCTTTAAGCAGTATTTTTATAAATGTGTTCCTGTTGAGACTAGTTTTGTTTCTTTTTTCCCCCAAGTTTAGTCAAGGTGATAGGTTTCTTTTTAGGAAATGTGAGTGGAATATAACCAAAACAAGTGTAACTGATAATTAAAGGGTATTGACTACAGAGAGTCAGAAGAGCAAGTACTGTGACTAGCTGATCTGAGAGGGCTAACTGGTAAATCCCTGTGATGGAGGTGATACATCAGACTGTCCCAGCATAAAGATATTATCTATTAGTTGATTCTTAATTAGGGGTCGTATGCATGATAATCTGGTAAGCTTTAAAATTACATTTGTCCATGCCTCAACTCATATGGACTGATTCAGAATCCGAGAGCCTTAGGACCCAAGTATGAGGATATGGAAAAAGTGATTCCCCAAGGGATTCTGGTTATGTGTTCCTGGTTAAGAACCTGTACCATAAGATCACCATCTCCCTTGTATTTTGATTTAATAATTCACAGGACAACTTTCTGCTAATGATTTGACTTGCCTTGTGGTATCATATGACAGAATGCATAGACCAGTTGGTTTAAATAGGCAGGTCTCCTTTGAAGGTCAATAAATTTATATTCTTAGGCTCTTAAATTGACCAGTATGGCTCATTTGCCTAGAGCTTAAGCATTTTTAGTTTCTGAACATGGACTAGATCCTGGGTCTGTCTGTGGTCCTTTGATGACCTCTCCAAGGTGTCAACATTTAGCAGACCTAATCTGAAGCAGCTGGCAACTGTCTCTTTCCTCTTGTATATGCCAGTAATATTAGTATCTTAGGGCTCCAGGTAGTTTTAATCAAGTGACTTTACCCAACTCTTGCTATATTTTGGGAATGCCAAATTAAAATTAGTACTTTGTACCCAACATCTTACACTAGAGGATTCACTGCCATTATGGTGTTCCTGGAATTATTATTTTTTTTAAAGATTTATTTATTTGAAACAGAGAGCCTGCATGGGAGTGGGGGTGTGGGGTGGTGGTGGGTGAGGCTCTAGGGGAAGGGGTAAAGGAAGATAGAGAATCTAAGAAGATTCCCTGTTGAATGTGGAGCCTGAGATGGGGCTCTGTTCCAGAGATCGTGACCCGGGCCAACATCAGGAGTCTGATGCTTAACCGACTGAACCATCCAGTCACCTCTGTTCCTGGAATTATTAAAGAGGGAATACAGTACTCATGAAAACATAGGGAAGTATAATATATAGTTAACTTCTTGGGGCGCCTGGGTGGCTCAGTTGGTTAAGCGACTGCTTTCGGCTCAGGTCATGATCCCGGAGACCCGGGATCGAGCCCCACATCGGGCTCCCTGCTCAGCGGGAGGCCTGCTTCTCCCTCTCTCACTCCCCCTGCTTGTGTTCCCTCTCTGGCTGTGTTTCTCTGTGTCAAATAAATAAAATCTTAAAAAAAAAAAAAGTATATAGTTAACTTCTCAATTAAATAAGGTCAAAGCTGAAATGTACTTTGTAACCGTAAATTTCAAGACTCAGTGTCTGCTATCTCCCCCCAAAAGGGCTATATATAATCAGGTAGAATTTGCAGTTGGTCCTTAAGTATTTATAGGATTGAGATAATTGGGCAGAAAAATGAGCAAGCATTCCAGATAGGTGGAATAGGTTGAACAAAGTTTCAAAAACAGTGATAAATCCAGTAAGTGTGGAGGAGAGTGAGGAGACCAGCCAGTCTCAGAAATTTAATCTAAAAAGTGATGTAGTTATTAATAAGTGTATTTCTGGTTAAGTATTCCCATGTTGGGCGCCTGGGTGGCTCAGAGGGTTAAGCCTCTGCCTTCGGCTCAGGTCATGATCCCAGGGTCATGGGATCAAGGCCCGCATTGGGCTCTCTGCTCAGCAGGGAGACTGCTTCCTCCTCTCTCTCTCTCTGCCTGCCTCTCTGCCTGCTTGTGAGCTCTCTCTCTGGCAAATAAATAAATAAAATCTTCAAAAAAAAAAAAAGTATTCCATGTTAGCTAGGCGCTTTTGAGGGAGGAACTTCAGAGGTACTGATAACCATAACCATTTTGGAATAAAATTATTCTAAAAACTGTTGGTAATATAAACAAAAATAGTATAGGTAAGACTACATCTCTCTGTTTACTTAGGCAGAATTGTTCCTTCTTTTTTTTTTTAAGATTTTATTTATTTTTCGACAGAGAGAGAGATTACAAGTAGGCAGAGGCAGACAGAAAGAGAGAGGGAGCAGGCTCCCTGCTGAGCAGAGAGCATGATGTGGGCCTTGATCCCAGGACCCTGAGATCATGACCTGAGCCGAAGACAGAGGCTTTAACCCACTGAGCCACCCAGGCACCCAGAATTGTTCCTTCTTGCAGAAGAAATTGTCAAGATTGAGTAACTCTCATGCTGGCTTCTGAGTATAACCTAGGAGGTGCTGTGAGAAGGAATATTGGAAGGAAAAGTAATAGAGGGAAGGAGAGAAGAGAGAAAAAGAAGCATCAGTGATGAGAAATCTCAGGGTTTGGAGAGAACAAATGTATTACTGCTTGCACCCTAGTTTCCTCTCTTGTTTATTTCTCTACTGTCCCCTCTCCTCTTCCCAAGGAACACATGGGCAGTAATTCAGCTCTTGCAGGGTGAAAATTACCTGCACTAGGGGACTGCATCAGAACTGCTCTGTAATTAACTCAGTAGGATGCATGTTTCCTTTTCAAAAATGACCAAATCAGTAAGCTATAAATGTTTACATAATAGTTAGCTTGGTCTTTTCAGGTAGCTATTATTACCCCGCCCATAGTTTTAGCATTTTTCCCCCTCCTAATTAACAAGCATGAACTGATGTTAACAGTCATCCTTTTGGATAGGAAAAAGAATATAGCTCAACCTGGGATGGAAATGAAGAAAGGAGTCTCTATGAAGGCTTGGTAGATGTGTTCCCTGCTGATTACAACCCTCTCATGTTTACTGAGCAAGAGTCCGGAAAACTACAGGTGCTGTTGAAGCTCTTAGCAGTTATCCATGAACTTCGTCCTACTGAAAAGTAAGAGGCCAATTTAATAAACTTGCTTGTAAATGTTCCTGGAATTTTGGCTTAGGCTGTAGCCTTCCTTCCTCTCTTCCCTCCTTCCTTGGGGTCATGGTCTTTATTTAAGAAAAACTAAATCTAAAGTAAATACATAATATTCATGAAAAACCAGAGATGTCTTTTGATATTTAAATACCTAAGTTGTTCCTTAATTTCTTTCAGAATCCTTTTTTTTTCTGTCCCTCAAATGTTCACCCTTCTTTGGGGTTTCTCTGTAGCCTTGTTCTCCCTTCAAACACCCTTCCTTGGTTACTTCTATTTCCCATCATTTCAACTCTCAGACATACAGTATTGATTCCTAAGTCTGTATCTCTTGTCCGGCCCTGCCTTCTCATTTCCACGTCCTCATTTCTTGCAGTTTAGTGGACATCTAAATCTCTCTTGATGTCATAATCAAACTTTAAGCTGCAGCTATCCCCAACAGCCTCATTATTTGCCGTTGCAGATCTGACTCTTTTTGTCATTCCTCAGCTTGATGAATGGCAGCAAAATCCAAGCAAAAATCCAGTTTTTCTAGACTCACTTTTCTCCTTCACTTACCCAATACTGTCAGTCACTAAATGCTATTGATTGTTATTTCTTAATCTTGAAATTCACCTCCTTTCTGGTACCAAGGCTTTTGTTTTGAGTCTCATAATTAATGATTTGGGTTATGATAGTCTTTTATAAACTACTTCCCTCTTTCAGTCTTATTACATATCAACATTGCCCTAAATTATATTTCTAAAATACAAATGTGAACATATCTGGGTGCCTGGGTGGCTCAGTGGGTTGAGGCCTCTGCCTTCGGCTCAGATCATGATCTCAGCGTCCTGGGATCGAAGCCTGCATCAGGCTCTCTGCTCGGCAGGGAGCCTGCTTCCTCCTCTCTCTCTGCCTGCCTCTTTGCCTACTTGTGATTTCTCTCTCTGTCAAATAAATAAATAAAAATCTTTTAAAAAAATGTGAACATATCACTGTCTCTTAAAAATCCTCAAACACTCCTAATTGTCTTCAGGAATTTCTAAAATCTTTAGCACATTTGGCAAGACTTTTCACGATCTGGCTAATGCCTTATTTTCTGGTCTCATCTCCCACCACTCTTTCGCACTTACTGTGTGTGGTCCAGTCATACCACACTACCTGCAGGACTGTCACTGGCTCTGCTTTTCACTGTCTACTCTCACATGTTGTAGGTGTCTATGCCTCCATGATCTTCACTTCTTATTCATCTAGCCAGCTTTTTCTCTTCATTAAGACTCAGCCCAGATGTGTTCTCCTTTTGGAAGACCATGGCCTCAGACTGAGTTAGATGCCCCTCTTCTGTACCCCTTTGTATCTGATAACTACCTTTTATGGAGCTCTTCTCACATTATATTATGATCGTTAGTTTTCTTATATATCAGTACTTATAGGGACTGTGTCTTAATTATCTTTGTATCAAACCATGTTTGTGAATTAAGGCAAAAATACATAGAAAAGATTGCAAAATAGTATTACATTTAATTGTTAAGGGATCTTGAATAACCTCTTCTGAGCATTTATAATATCATTTGCCTTGTGCATGTTTTTTTTTAAAGATTTTATTTATTTGACAGCAAGAAACACAGCTAGAGAGGGAACACAAGCAGGGGGAGTGAGAAAGGGAGAAGCAGGCTTCCTGCCAAGCAGGGAGCCTGATGTGGGGCTCGATCCTGGGTCTCTGGGATCATGACCTGAGCCGAAGGCAACTGCTTAACCAACTGAGCCACCCAGGCGCCCCGCCTTGTGCATATTTTTAGGTTTATTTTGCATAACACTGAAGAAATTAAAATTAGGAAACTTTCTATGAAGTGTTTAATGCACTTAATTAAAATGTTTTATTCGATACTATTTCATATATGAATATATGCAGATTGTGGGAATGCCTGCGTCACTCAGTTGATTAAGTGGCAAGCTGTTGATTTTGGCTTTGGTCATGATCTCAGTCTTGGGGTCCAGTCCCGAGTTGGGCTCCGCACTCAACGTGGAGTCTGAGGATTCTTTCTTTCTCTCCCTCTGTCCCTTCCCCTGTTTACTCTCTCTCTCTCTCTCTCTCTCTCTCTCTCGAATAAATAAATAAATCTTAAAGAAATATGTGCATATTTTGATCTAGTTTGAATTTATGAGTGTAAACTTTTACTCGGACCTAACTATTTGTATTTTTTTTTAATTGGATCCTTTTTTTTCCTCTTCTGAGGAGGAGGGGATAGGTGATGGTTATTGGGCAAGGAATAATGAGTGAAAAGGTTTAGAGGAAATGAAAAGAGATAAGATAATATGTGTGAAAATTTATCCTTGAAATGCTATAGGGAAAGGTTCCCTTCTTGTGACGGAGAGAAAGGAATGATGAGGAAAAGCATAATTAAAGGTCGAGTTGGGATAGAGTCATTTTGACTGCTTGTGGGTCCCGAAGAAAACTGCATCCTGCCTCGTCCCATGGGAGAAGCAGCAGCACTTCCATCAGTGGCATAGGATGGGTGTTTGTTCTATTGTTTTACATTATCTGAAGAGATCCACCCCCCTCTCCCATGCCCTTTTTACCATTGTGGTAAGATACATGCAACATAAATTTACTATCTAGTAGTGGTACATTCATTCACATTGTTGTGCAACCAATTTCCAGAACTCTTTTCATCTTGCAAAACAAACTGTACCTAGTATGTAACAACCCCCCACTCCTGCCTCCCCCTGAGCTCCTGGCAGTCACCCTTCTACTTTCTGTCTCTGTGAGTTTGACTATTCTAGGCACCTCACAAAAGTGGAATCATACAGTATTTTGTCTTTTTGTGACTGGCTTATTTTACTTAACATCCTTGAGCTTCATCCAGGTTGTAGCACGTATCAGATTTTCTTCCTTTTAATATTTATTTATTCATTTATTCATAAAAGATTTTATTTATTTACTTGACAGAGAGAGATGTCACAAATAGGCAGAGAGGCAGGCAGAGAAAGAGGACAAAGCAGGCTCCCTGCTGAGCAGAGAGCCGGATGTGGGACTTGATCCCAAGACCCTGGGATCATGACCTGAGCCGAAGGCAGAGGCTTAATTAACCCTCTGAGCCACCCAGGTGCCCCGATTTTCTTCCTTTTTAAACTGAATAATAGTCCATTGTATGTCTTTTCCAAATTTTGTTTATCCATTCATCTGTTAAAGGGCACTTGGGTTGCTTCCACCTTTCAGCTATTGTGAATAATGCTGCTGTGAACATGGGTGTACAAATATCTCTTTAAGACCCGGCTTCCAGGGGCATGTGGGTGGCTCAGCTGGTTAAGCATCCAGCTCTTATCTCAGCTCATGTCTTGATCTCAGAATCATGAATGAGTACAAGCCCTGCGTTGGGCTCAACACTGGGCCTAGAGCCAACTTAAGAAAAGAAAAAAAGATCTTGCTTTCAGTTCTTTTGGATATATACCCAGAAGTGGAATTGTTGACTTATTTGGCAATTCTTTTAAAAAATTTCTCGAAGAACCACCATACTGCTTTTCATTTCAGGTACACCATTTTATATTCCCACCAATGGTGCACAAGGTTTCTAATTTCTCCACATTCTCACAAACATTGTGATTTTTTTTTTTTATAACAGCCATCCTAATAGATGTGAGATGGTATCTCATTGTGGTTTGAATTTTCATTTCCCTGATGATAAGTGATGTTGGGCATCTTTTCATCTACTTCTGGCCAAATTTATGTATTTTCACTGGAGAAATGTTTAGTCAAGTCCTTTG
Source organism: Spilogale gracilis (assembly GCA_004023965.1). Classification (NCBI taxonomy): domain Eukaryota; kingdom Metazoa; phylum Chordata; class Mammalia; order Carnivora; family Mephitidae; genus Spilogale; species Spilogale gracilis. Next base: position 9,181 of record PITA01013050.1, read on the forward strand.
CCATTTTCTAATTAAGTTGCTTTTTAGGTGTTGAGTTATGGCCCTTTTTTCATATGGCCAATTGGGTGTAAAGGCTAGGCTTTCCAGGGCTGGGCTGCCTATGCATAAGCATTCTAAGCCTTTAAAGATATGTAGCTAAAAGTGGCAGTGTTTGGTTTCAGGGATAGTATGAAGTGTTTGCTGTAATTAATGTGTTACCATTAACTTGAACCAAACAGTTACATTTTAGGTCTTTAGGAAGAACTCTTCTAGTACATACGGTGTTTTTCTGCACGTTAAGATGTATTAGAACTGGGTGGAGCCTGTCTGAGAACTCTTGACCTGTCTACAAGGTTTGATGGAATTTTTAAAAAGGAAACTTCAAATATAAAAGCTACAAGTTTTTATATAAACATTTATATAACATTTTATTTTATTTATTTTATTTTATTATTATTATTTTTTAAAGATTTTATTTATTTGACAGAGAGAAACACAGCCAGAGAGGGAACACAAGCAGGGGGAGTGAGAGAGGGAGAAGCAGGCTTCCTGCTGAGCAGGGAGCCCGATGTGGGGCTCGATCCCGGGTCTCCGGGATCATGACCCGAGCCGAAGGCAGTCGCCCAACCAACTGAGCCACCCAGGCGCCCCTATATAACATTTTATATATATTTGTCTAAAAAACAAATATAAAAAAATTTTACGGTTTAACATTTTATTTTTTGAGATGTTAAAAGGCTCAATAAAACAGCAGTCCCCAGTTCCTCTCTCCCCCTGCCTCCAGTTTCTCAGTACAATCACCAGTTCACCCACTGTGTTGACAGCTCATGTGCTGTCACTGCTATTGCATGTCACATCCACATTTTCAGCTCCAGAATTTCTCAGTGGTTCTTTTTCAAAAATTTCTATCTCTTTGTTGGTATTCTTGTTTTGTCATATATAGTTTTCCCAGTTTCCTTTAGTCCTTTGTCCATGTTTTTCTTTAGCTCTTTGAGCATATTTAAAGAGAGTTGCTTTAGTCTTTTTATCACAAGCCTGTGTTTCTTCCAGGACAGTTTCTGGAGATTTACTTTGTTTCTTTAAATGTACCATGTTTTCTCCTTTTTTTTTTTTTTTGGTATGACTTGTGTGATCCATCTTTTGTTGGCATTTGGACATTTGGAAAAATAGCCAGCTCTCCTGGTCTTTGCAGACTGGCTCCATGTGGGGAAGACCACCCACAGCCTGGATTGATGGCCTAAGGCCTGTTCTGGGTATATGCATATGCTTTACAATTTTTTTCTTTATAATTGGCTCTTTTATAAATGTCTTAATTTTCTTAAGAGCCTCACCCCTGTTTCTTCTAAAACCTTACTTTCCTATTCAATTCCATAGTCAGTGATCTCTTGCTTCTGGTAGTCTGTAGTCCCTTATGGTTTTCACTGGCCATCTGCCTTCCTGTGGCTTCTCTTGAGCTGAGATCCCAGCTACTGTTGGTCATCTGAACTCAGAGTTAGATAACAGAGACAGAAACCAGTCCCTTAGGTCACCTGCAGATAGGTTAGAACTTTGTAGATCCAGTCTGCTTTTTTCTCTTCAGTTCACCAAAGGGTATAAGGGACCAGGCTGCCACATTCTCCAAACCAAGCCACACTGGAGAAGGAATAGGGAAAGTGTGAGTAAAAATACCATGCAATTTCCACTGTATTTTAAGTGTGGCTTTTTCTTCTTTGGGAATTCGTTTTGTTCCTGTAGATCTTTGATTTCCAGAGCTCCTATAAAATTATTTCAGTCTGTTTCTGATTGTTTAGTTAATGTTTCCATGGCAAAAAGAGAACCTGGACCTTCCTAGTCCATCTTGCTGATGTTCCTTGTCTCACCCATTTTTGATTTTATCTCATGACTTCCTCTTACGATTCATGAGAGTTTTTTTTTTTAAAGATTTTATTTATTTATTTGACAGAGAGATCACAAGTAGACAGAGAGGCAGGCAGAGAGAGAGGAGGAAACAGGCTCCCTGCTGAGCAGAGAGCCTGACATGGGCCTCGATCCCAGGACCCTGAGATCATGACCTGAGCTGAAGGCAGAGGCTTTAACCCACTGAGCCACCGAGGCGCCCTGATTCATGAGGATTTAATGCTGTTATTCCCTCTCCTCACCTTTCATCCTTTCAAGACAGTTACATCACAGTTTCTGGTTAAATTAGTGTTTAATACTCCTCTTATTATAACAAAGTTGTTATTTGCTGCTAAGTCAAATAGTTTACCAGGATTGCAATTTCTATCTTGAACAACTTTTCAGTAGCCCTCTTAGAACTATTGATTGCTTTTTTTAAAAATTTATTCTCCCCATTTGCTTTCTTGTTTGTAAATATTATAAAGTCTTCCTATGTGTTACCTTCATTACCTTTCAGTGCCTTTTTCCTATGAGTCTGTAAGTTCCTTTGTATTTTCTTTGTCTCCTTTCTCATAGTCCTCTGCCCTCCTGCTACAATTTGATCTGGTCATTCTATTATTGTGCTGCATAGCTGTCATCCTGGGACTTTGCTTAACCATCATCTAGAAATTTTTTTCTTCTCTTCTGTGTTGAACCTCGCTCTGTGTTTCCTGGGTTTCACTATTGTACCTTCCTAAGAAAGAGGAGATGGGAAGTAGATCATTTTTACTTCTTGTGTGTTGAAACTTAGTACTTGACTGACAACTTCATGTAATTATGAAATTCTAAAGTGAAATAGTGTTCTCATAATTTTGAAGGGAGTACTTTACGTATTTTCTAGCTTTCCAAGTTGTTTAGTATGGTACCTTTCTGATTTTCATTCTTTGCATGTAACTTATATTTTCAGAGTCAAGAGTGCTAACCATTACACCATTTTCTTCAAAAAAGTTCTAGCAACTTTTTTTCATTTCTCGTGCTTTGGGTTAAATCTTGATGTGCTTTAATATGGACCACTTTTTCATTTATTGAGCTGGGAACTTTAGTAGGTCCTTTCAATCTGAAAACTTCATGTCTGGAAAATATTTTCTTTCTCTCAAAACAATTTCTTTTGTTTTCTTTGAAATTTTTGTCACTCGGATATTGAACCTCATTGACTGATTCTCTAATTCTTTTATCTTTTCTCTTCTAATGGTCATCACTTGTTTTCGTTTTTTTTTTTTTTTTTAAGATTTTATTTATTTATTAAAGAGAGAGCATGAACAGGGGGAAGGCCTAGAAGGAGAGGGAGAAGCAGACTCCCTGTGGAGCAAGGAGCCCACCATGGGGCTCAGTCTCAGGACTCTGAGATCATGACCTGAGCCAAAGACAGACTCGTAGCTGACTGAGCCACTCATGTGCCCCATCACTTTTTCCTTTTTCTGTCTATTTCCTGGCATTCTCTCTTGTTATTATGTTTCAACTCTCCTATTAAATTTTTGTATGTTGGTTGTCATTTAAAATTTCTAAGCTATTTTCTTAGTCTTGATTGTTCTTTTTTATTGCCTCTTCTTTTTGTGAATGCTGTTTCTTACTTGAGGATATTAATTATTTTCTTAAAGTTACCTCTTCATTGTTCTGTTTTATACAGGTTTCTTCTTTTCTGTTTGTTTTGGTTTCTATTTTTCATCTTGGAGTCACACCTCAAATCCTTGGTGTCCATTCATATTTAATATGCAGTAAAACATTAATTGAACACTCCATGTATTGGGGCAGTGCTAGTTGACTGGTGGCCCTCCCTGGGTAATTAGGCAGTTAGCTGGTTTGACCTTTTCTCTGGGGTCATTTAAATCATCCCAGAGATGGATCTTCCAATACTATCTTTTTGGGGGTGGGATGTAAGAGGGATACCAGGCTATGGGTGTTCTGGGAGTTGGCATTAAAAGGGAATTGCGATCTTACCATTGCATGTAGACGTTCATTTCGATTTGTTACTATATCTTTTCTTTCTAGAGTCCCCTGGTCTCAGTTTTCTTTACTTCTTTTCTTCAAGTATAAACACACTAGTTGAGAAAGAATAGTCAGCTGGTTACATGGGAGTAGTGGATAGGTTCTGTCTATAAGTGCTCTTATAATAGCTGCAGTCTAAACTCCTTCCTTCTGAGGTGTCTTAAGATTCTCTGATGTGAATAAACTTGCACTTGTTTTTGGGCACTTGGGTTTTACATTCTCTATACTCCCTAAGCAGGTCACCATTCCATTACTCTCTGTTTTCACATATAAATATCTCCTTGTTTTATCAAAGGTAGAGTTATTTCTGTTTCTCATTTTGCTGTTTTTAGGGTGGCTTCAGAAAAGTGAAGAAAGCAGAAAGGTCTTTATTCCATTATCTTAAAGCTGGAAGTCTCCTAGATGTTAATTTAAAAATTGAATTTGAAGGAGAACCTGTGTTTTAATTGTACAAGGTCATCGCTGCATGTTTTATAAATATCACTGATAGTATCACTATAATATTTTCCTTCAGTTAAAAAAAATCTGATATTGCTTCAAAATTGTATATAAAGACTCTTTCTTTTTGATTGCCAGGGTGGTGTTGGTATCCAACTATACACAAACCTTGAATATTCTACAAGAAGTATGCAAGCGTCATGGATATACTTATACAAGACTTGATGGACAAACACCAATCTCTCAAAGACAGAAAATTGTTGATGGGTTTAATAGTAAATACTCTTCTGATTTTATTTTTTTGTTAAGTTCAAAAGCTGGTGGTGTGGGACTTAACCTTATTGGAGGATCTCACTTAATTCTCTATGACATTGATTGGAATCCAGCCACTGATATCCAGGTATGACTATTTATGCATTAGAAAAACAGTGTAGAATACATACTGTGGATACTATATCTGCTGGGGATATGAGTATGAAGTGAATGTATGATAACAGCTGCATAGTAAGGGCCTTACTTTCTTTTAGGCACTCCGCTAAGTGCTTTATGTCTGTTTAATCTTCAGCATAGTCCTGCAAGTGTGGATATTATTAGCCCTATTTTGCAGATAAAGAGATGGAAGCTTGTTCTGGGCCACATAGCTTATGAGAGGCAGGGCCAGGATTCAGACCCAAACCTATATATCTCTCATCTGTACTTTACTGCACAGTGGGGCCTTTCGGATGCCCATGACTACCAGGGAAAGATGGTAGAGTGTTGCAGATGCTGTTATCAGTGTTTCTGCAGGGTATAGTAGAGATATTAAGCTAGCTAATGTAGGAAAATATTTTAGAAGCAGCTTTTGGTTTTCTTCAGAATATAGTCCATTGTCTGTACTTTCAGATTTCTACTCACAGATTTGCACCTCATGTGGTGTCTGTGTTGGGGAACTTGAAGACAACCCTCAGGTTCAGTGATTACTAGAAAGACTCACAGAACCAAGAAAAACAGCTGTCCTCATAGTTATGGTTTATTACAGTGAGAGAATACAGACTAAAATCAATAAAGGTAAAAGGACATGGAGAGTTCAGGACACATGAGGCACAAGCTTCCAGTTGTCCTCATCCACTGAAGTTGTACAGATAATACTTAATTCTGCCGGGATCGATGAGTGACAACCCCTACTGAAGTATTGCCATCCAGAGAAGTTCGCTCAAGTCTTGGTGTCCAGAGATTTTGTTCGAGGTTGGAGTACCAGTGTGATGGACTTAAGTTGTTCAGTCTCCAACCCCTCCATAGGTCAAAGTGTCCCAAGGCCCCCACCTCAATCACGTTGTTGGCAAAAACTATCTTCTATGGCCCAAGGCCTCAGGTATACTAAGATGCCCTTATCAGGCAGGATATCACAAGGGTATAAAGTTTATCTCCCAGGAGCTGGTTGAAGCAAAGGCTTTTCTTTAGAATGTGCTGGGTTTTTGAATACCAGCTCTCTACACTATCATTGACAAATGGTGAAATCACAGTAATCTACCTACAGCTTGAACTGATTAGGTATCCTACGGATTCCTTAGGATTAAGTCATTAACTCCTTGGACAAGGGAGAAACCCTCCATGCCCGTGCTATACGTGGTTCTTTGCAATCCTTCTGTCCAAACTTGCTGTCCTAGTCTTTGAAGCAGATAGATCCTCTCACTGTTGTGTGAGACCCCCTGCAACTATTTTACAGTACGACACTGAGTGTTCATCCATCCCTTTCTTTATCCCAGGAGAAAAATATGAGGTGGAGAATGCTTGGGTATGTCTGGGCTTTGTTTTCTGAAGCTATCAGTAAAATCTAGAATTCCTAATCTTAAGCATATTTAATGCATATTGCTTATGTAGACAGGGTTATTGGTTCCTACTATACTTTCTGAATTCTCATTTATTTCCTACAGGCAATGTCTAGAGTATGGAGAGATGGTCAGAAACATCCTGTACATATTTACAGACTCCTAACCACAGGTAATAACCATTCAGCGTGGAAAAAAAAGTAGTCTCTTTTGAATAAAAAAAATTTTTTTAAAGACTTTATTTATTTATTTAATTATTTATTTAGTTTTTGAAAACGATTTTGTTTATTTGACAGAGAGAAACACAGCCAGAGAGGGAACACAAGCAGGGGGAGTGAGAGAGGGAGAAGCAGGCTTCCTGCCAAGCAGGGAGCCGGATGTGGGACTCGATCCTGGATTTCCGGGATCATGACCTGAGCCGAAGGCAGTCGCTTAACCAACTGAGCCACCCAGGCGCCCCTTTATTTGTTTATTTGATAGAAACACAGTTAGAGAGGGAACATAAGCAGGGTGGGGTGGTAAGAGAGGGAGAAGCAGGCTTCCCACCTGGCAGGGAGCCAGATGTGGGGCTCGATCCTGGGACTCCAGGGTCATGACCTGAGCTGAAGGTAGACGCTTAACGACTGAGCCACCCAGGCATCTCTGAATAAATTTTTTTTTTCGGTTAATCTGTGCTTTGATATCAGGAATATTGTTATTTTATTAACTAGTGTGCTAATAAACATATTTTACCCTACAAAAATAACAGACTTAAAGATCTGAAGGAAATAGAATCAATGTTTCCTCTTTAGGTACAATAGAAGAAAAGATTTATCAAAGACAGATCAGTAAGCAAGATCTTTCTGGAGCAGTCGTAGACCTGACCAAGACATCTGAACATATCCAGTTTTCAGCAGAGGAGCTAAAAAATTTGTTCACCTTACATGAAAGTTCGCATTGTGTTACTCATGACCTGCTTGAGTGTGAATGTACAGGAGACCAAGATGGCCCAGGTTAGTTATATTTTAATTGTGATGGTAAAGTTAATTTCTTTCTCTTTAGCATTTGAAAACATTTAAATACAATGTAACTAAAATATTTACCATTTGCATTTGTTAGTTTTCTTTTTTTCTTCATGTCATAGGATACTTGCCAGATGGGTATTTTTTTTTTTTAAAGATTTTATTTATTTATTTGAGAGAGAGAGAAAACAGGAGAGGGGTCAGAAGGAGAAGGAGACTCCCTGCTGAGCTGGGAGTCTGAAGTGGGACTTGATCCTGGGATCCCAAGATTATGACCTGAGCCAAAGGCAGTTGTTTAACCACCTGAACCATCCAGGCACCCCACTGCCAGATGTGTATGAGGAAATATTATTTCTCTCCCTTTAGCTTCTTCTGAATTAGTCGTGAATAATTTAACTAGTTTCGGAAAAATCAAAACCTGGTATAATGACTTTGGAATTACAAAAATGTTTTTAATCCTTATTTCTATTTCACTTGACAGAAAATCCTACTATATGTTTATTTTGTGTAGAACTCATTCATAATGGGGTCATTAGGAAACACAAAAAACACAGTAGCCTACCAGAGTAGAAGTATATTTCTCATGTAGCAGGGCACATAATAGAAAATATACTGTACAACCTTCTCTAAGGTGATTTGGTGATCCAGGCTTCTTCCACTTTGAGTTCTACCATCCTCTGAGGCCTTAGAGTTCCCTGCTGGGATCCCTGCATCTCCCAGCCAGTAGGTGAGAGAAGAGAAAAGGTAGGAATCCACATGGTATGGGGGATTTTTCTAGGCCAGACCTAGAAGTGACACAGAGCATGTCTACCCACATTCCATAGGCCAGACTCCGTGGTTCTATCTAACTGTAAGGGAGACTGGGAAATGTGACTAAGTGCTCTGGAGGAAAGAGATATGAATTATTGAATAACTACTAGCTTCTGCCATTCATGATTTACGCACAGTGTTTTGCATTATCCAGCCCTTGATTGCAAGTTTTACCCTGAACTATTGAACTTCATCTTTGCTCTCTAGGCTCTAGTTGCACTGGGCTCCTCTCAGTTCCTCGACCATACAGGAGTCCCTTCACTTTCATAGCCTTTGTAGATCCTTCTCCTGGAATGCTTTACTGCTTTTCCCCATCTGGTTCTTGCTTTCTAATCCTTCAGATCTTAATAAAACAAGTCAGCTTTTCTTATATGTGCTGAGTTCCTTGTATCTTAATTCCATACCCTTACCACTGTTTGTAATACAATTCCACAGTCCCTTGTCTTCAATTTTGAAATCTAGAAAGTTTGAAAGACCAAAAGTTTTTTTCTTCATAAATTTGCAACAGATTTATTTGGTGGCAAAAACCTTACCTAAATCGTGAATTTCTCAGTAGTCATTAACCCATTTCATGGCTATTCGTATGACTTGCTGCAGAATATTAATGAGTTTGATTATGGAGTGCTGTCCGAGATTGGACAGAATAATTATATTCTGAATTGGGAAACATATCTGGCCCTAAAGGTTTTAGATAAGGGATTGTGGATCTGTAATACACCTAATGAATCTCTCATTAGACCACAGGTTCCTTGAAGTCAGAGACCAAAATGTAATAAATTGTATAAATGCATTAAGTGATGAAATAAAAAAGTATTGTTTATCGTAGAGTACTGATTGGCCTAAGGATTTTCTCATTGTTTTACTTATTACAGATGATTCACCGGAAAAATTCCCTGTCTCTAGAAATTGTCAGCTTGGTCCATCTCAGAAGTCTGACTCTCTGAAACCTCTCTCCATGTCACAGCTGAAGCAATGGAAACATTTTTCCGGAGATCATTTAAATCTTGCAGATCCTTTTCTTGAAAGAATAAGAGAAAATGTCTCCTTCTTTTTTCAGAATATAACCAATCAAAGTACTGCTATCTAAGGAAAGATTACTTAATGACATTCTCTTGCCCCCCCCCTTGAAAAAAGTTAACATAGCAATTAAATGTAATTTTTGAAAACTAATAGAATTATTTATAATGTTTTGTTGCAAAATGTATCATAGTTTTGATACAGCCAGAATTTGAGTTGTTTAATTTTTTTGTGTGTGTCCTTCAGTGTTGAAACATTACAGACATAATTCTATTATCATGTAATTATTTATTAGTATTCCATACTTAATGTACTTTTATTAAATACCCATTAAGGAATTTTCAAAAGTAATATAAAAAAGTAAAAGTAAAATACCTAGTCCCTGTCTTTGGGAAATCTAATTTACTTTGGAATACTAGACATAGATGTGTGAGATCAGTTTCAACTATAGCTCAAGGGAGAAAGAGATATCAGACTAGGACTGCAGAGGCTGAGCATAATAGTTGCTGCAGGGCAATTTGAGTGAGAATGGTCAGCAGGTTGGGGCAGGAGATGAAGGGCAATGGGACGCTTCAGAACACTAGTTTGTAATCTGAAACCTCAGACTCATGGGAGACTAACAGGCAGTCTGTCAAGCTATGTCCACCAGACATTGTTTGCACTTTGAACGGGGAAAATTTAAGCTACCATCATGTCAAGCGTTGTCTGTAGTAATTTTTGACATCAAAAGAAAGTTTTAATGTACAAAGCAAGCTTTAGAAAGCTGAAATCTACAAAGAGAAGTTCTCAGACTCCAATTGGGGCTTCTATAATCAACTTCTGCTTCAATTTGGGAAAATTTCTTTTAGACTGAATATTGTCTTGAGGTCTTAAATGAAGATTCAATTATATATCAGCATATCTGAGTTGTTCAGTTTTCTAGCACCATATGTGGGCAGTTATACATCTAGGATTCATGAACAGGCAGTCTGGGAGACCAGATTTGTCAGTGAGGAAGTACTCAACTAATAATAAGCAAAAATGAAGTTCTTTGGCCCTATGTATAGGCCTCATCTATGAGGCTTTACATGTAAAACTTCTTTCAATATCTATGATATTAATCTCAGGTGCAAAATCCTTAAAAAAATATAACGATAGAGACTAGTAACTTTATTCTAATTGATGGCATTCAATTGTAAATACAGGCTGAAAACTCATTTAATTAGATGAACTGATAATATGAAAGTTTAAAAAATACTATAAGTTTTGCTTTATACCACAGTTAAAAAATAAGAATTACCACTTGTACATTCACAGTGTTGCCTAATCATCATCTCTGCTATCCATTTCCAGAAAAGTTGTCTTCTTGATATCTTTCTTTCCTTATTCTAGGTCACTGTCAACCCAAAGCCATTGGCCCCCTTCCCCCAGCACTCAAGGCCTCTAGCCCAGTGACTTCCAAATTGATAAATACGATGAACTCTTCAGTCTTTATCTTGGCTTTTTTTCACATTAGGTGTTGGTGAACACTTCCTTATTGAAACTCTTGCCTTCTTTAATTTTGATTAAATGGATTATATTCATTTATCATCCCACAAGTATTTATTGAGTAGCTGACATATCTCAGGCGTTGTCCTACAGGTTGTACATACAACAATGAGTAAAACAGGTAGTCTGTGCCTAGGTGGTTTCATTTTAGCACACAGAGAGCAATACACATGTACTATAGCACATGATAAGTGCTATGAAGAAAAGTAAGTAGAATAAAGGAGAGATATAAAACAAAGTAGGTCTGCGATTGCTATTTATTTATATGGGGTCGATTTATGCAGAGACCAGAAAAAAGTGAGGGGTTGAGAACTATGACATTCTCTTAGAAACATGTTCCAGACAGAAGAAACCTCAGGTGCAAAGGCCTTGAGATAGATGGAGTGTGTGATGTGTTTGAGAAGCCGCCAGAGGCTGTTGAAGAGAGATTAAGAAGAGTAGTAAGAAATGAGATCAAAGAGGTGATGATGATGAGGCAGTTCAAATGTTAGAGGGCACTGAAGATGGCCTCAAGAGGTCTAGCTTTGACTCTGAGGGAGACGGAAAACCACTGGGATGTGAGCTGACAAAAGATATGATCTGAACTGCAGAGCCAGCAGTTTTTCTTTTCTTGCCTTCTGGCACCTATAGACTCCTGTTTTTGCTTCGGTGATTTTTTTTTTTTCTTCCACGATTTCTAACTGCTGCATGAGCTGACAAAAGCTGTCCATATGATGGGTATGGTTTGAATCACATATTTAAGTTATTTCTAATGACACAGATACACCTTTGACACATCTTCATGTGAAAATGTTCTTGCTTCAAATGACAATATGAATACATTTTAACCACACTCTCATTAGGACCAAATTAAAATGCAAACATCTCCAATCAGCAGAATTCAACTTCCCAACACCTGTTTGTCCATTTAACAGGGTGTATGATAACGGTTCAAGTCAAAAAACCCTGCTGTCGTTGTCTGAGTGGTGCTGGCCTGGGCAATTTATTATTGTAATATATTGGCAAGATTGAAATTCTAGGACTTGTCGCAAATAGTATATATCACCAGCAGATGGCACTGTTACTCTGAGTTGGTCCCAAATTAAGCTATTGGGTCCTAGAGGGGTAGATAGGGCTATTCTTGTTGTTGAAGGAAGGGCTCAACAAAGGGATGTTATTTTCTTATCTTGTACACTACAGGATTTTTTGGTTTAGACTAGTTTCCTGTGGCACTCTTCTATAGGTAGCCTGTTGCTTCAAGCCATTACAAACCTCCATCCCTGAGATCCTTTGTTGTCCACAAAATCAATACCAATTCAGAATATAACTTTCACCATAAAAAAACAACAACAACAACAAAAACAAAAAAAAACAAAACTGAAAGGCAATCCTTTCCTTATTGACATCCTTATTGACACAGAATGATTTGTTGGAGTTTGTTACAATTACTTGAAAACCTGAAGTGTTAAGTATAATTTAATCTTTATAAATTTTTTGATTATTAAAAAACCCCCATAAATTCCTTTTTTTAAAAAGATTTTATTTATTTAATTGACAGAGAGATCACAAGTAGGCAGAGAGGCAGGCAGAGAGAGAGGAGGAAGCAGACTCTCTGCTGAGCAGAGAGCCCGATATGGCCTCAATCCCAGGACACTGAGATCATGACCTGAGCCAAAGGCAGAGGCTTTAACCCACTGAGCCACCCAGGCACCCCCATAAATCCCTTTTTGAGTACAAAGATAATGAAAATCCAACAAAGCAGACCAAACAAACAATTCTTTTATTTTTATTTTTTGAGGAAATGTCAACAAAATACTGAAGACATTTTCTGAGTAGTTTTTTTTCCCCAGATTTTATTTATTTATTTATTTGAGAGAGGGAGAGAGAGAGATAGAGTGGGGGGAAGAGCAGAGGGAGAGAGACAAGCAGACTCCCAGCTGAGCACAGAGCCTGATGCAGAGCTCTACCCTATGATTCTGAGATCATGATCTAAGCCAAAATCAAGAGTCAGATACTTAACCAATTGAGCTGCCCAGATGTCCCCGTGTAGTTTTAAATACATAAGATGTTATGGGTAGGGACATAGCAGGGGGTGGGAGTAGAAGCTCATTACAACATGTTACCACTCATCTTTGTTGTTACCTTCATTTTTATCTGGATAGAAATGTTTGGTACCTATTGGTATTTATACTGCCACAGAACTATAGAAATGATATTTTATAATTGTTTCATTTGTTTTGATTGTACCACCCATTCTGCTCCGATTAATAATCAAAAAAATTTTTAAGATTATTTATTTATTTATATGACAGAGAGAGAGAGAAAGAGAGAGAACACTTGAGCAGGGATAGTGGGAGGAGAAGCAGGCTTTCCACAGAGTGGGGAGCCGACTGGGGGCTCAGTCCCAGGACCCCAGGATTATGACCTGAGCTGAAGGCAGATGCTTAATGACTGAGCCCCCAAGGCGCCCCTCGAATTTTTTTTTCTTAGAAGATTTTATTTATTTGTCAGACAGAGAGCACAAGCAGGAGGAGTGGCAGGCAGAGGGGGAAGCAGGCAGCCCAATGTGGGACTCCATCTCAGGACCCTGGAATCATGACCTGAGTGGAAGGCAGATGTCTAACTGAGCACCCAGGTGCCCAGTCAGTCAAATATATAAGACATAAATTTATAAGGTGTTTTTAGGTGTATTCTCTTTGGGAAAGCATACGCACAGGTACTGAGAAAGCATGTAGTGCAAGAGCAAAGCAGAAATTTCGTGACTTAGGCAAAGCTTCCAAATGTCACTGCCTCTGGGAGATATCTGTGGCCATGTGAGACAGGGCCAATGGGGTGTGGGCAACCTCACTTTGGGGTCCTTCAGTCTTTATACTTTACTAAGGTTGGGAAATAAAGAGTAAATATGGAGGCCCAAATATCCCTTTCATTGGGGAAGTGATGGGGAAGAAGCACAACCCTCTAATCATGGGAAGTCTGCACAATCTTAATGATTATGAACAGATGTAGAGCCATTCAGTAAGTAACTTAGGGAGGGTGGGAAATATGGTACCCAATAAACTGCGGAAAAGTAGCTTATAAGAGGACTTTGTTAAAAAAAAAAAGGCTGATGTACATATAACCTAAGTTTTTTTTTAAAGCATTGTTGAATTTATTTTCAAGTTTTGGACAGAGTATAATTATTTATATGATTGCTATTTAATCTGTTATAACGAGAGTAGCAGTAATGCTAATAACCTGTGACTTGTACCAGTACTTGGAAATGTTAACCTAGTAATGACTGTTTTGTACTGTTAGCAATAACCATAGCATTAGGGTGTCACATTAACCTTTATCTTCTGAATCCTGTTCATATTTTAAAATTCAGTCATTGGCTGAGCAGACACTGCTAGCTTTATTATATGAAACCAGTTGCTTTCATCTTTCTCCCTTTCCTCATTAAGATCCTCTACCATAGGGGAAAACCATTAAGGAGAAGCTTCATGTTTTCTTCACAAAGCCTCACTAAACATGGTCAGGAGGGAGATGTATCCATCTTTTCCTCTTGGATTGACTTTGGAAACCAGTCTCTAATTCAGGGACTAGCAAGAAAGGTAGCACTAAGGCTGCTGTAGGTGCCCTGTTGTTCTTTCTTCCTGACCTTTATGCTCTCTCTTACTCAGAGACAAATTTAAGTTAAGATAGCTCACAGGGACACCAGGAGGAGTGAGGAGGGGCCCGGAGCTCTGGCATTTCATCTAGACTAAGGGACTTCGCTCATCCCACAGAGCAGCCCCTATTGTGCTCCCTCTCATAGTTGATGAGAAGCCATGGAAATGAGATTAGGGAAAGAAGGATGAGTGAGCAAGTCTAAGAAAGCAAGAAGGAGGTGATGCATGAGGCATGTGTTATGCCAAAGCTCCTGTTCAGATTCCAGTCTGTGGGCTAATTTATAAGAGCAGGCTCTAGGCCTCTTTGAACTGCTGACTCGATCCTATGGTCCTAGGTGGTGTCTGTGGGAGTCCCTGTGACAATAACCAGGGTGATGGGGACATGGTAGTTAATATTGGGGCATCCATTTTTAATCATTTGGTAATTTAGCTCTTATTACCAAAGGAAAAAAAATTACTACTTTTCCCACTAAATCTTATCATTCTTTGAGAATAGAAGTCAATGTCCTGGGTGTCTGGATGGCTCAGTCAGTTAAGTGTCTGCCCCAGGGGTCCTGGGATTGAGTCCCATATCAGGCTCCCTGCTCAGCAGAGAACCTGCTTCTCCCTCTCCCACTGCCGGGCACCCTGTTCTCCTACTTCTCTGTCAAATAAATAAATAAAATCTTAAAAAAAAAAAAAAGTCAAAGTCCTAACAACGGCCTATAGTCTGACATAACTCTAACCCCATTACCTTTATGACCTCATCTCTCCCTCACCAACTACACTTCATTCTCATGGTCCCCTTTGCTGTTTCTTGAATGCTAAGCATGCTTCTGTCCTGGAGCCCTGGGGTCTAGCCTATAGATTTCTAGCAACTGGTTGAGAACTTGGAAGGAAGGAATGGCCAGTGGTGTCTAACATTTTCTGTGGAAACAAGGGGAAATGTGGGACAGGAAAAAGCCATTTGGTGAGTTCCAAGACTTTCTTTTAGTGAAGGGGCTGGAAAAATGGCTTTGTGGTCAGTTACATGGATTGCCATATTGCTACTCGAGACAAAATTCATAGGTTTTATATGGTTATACTCTTAAAAAGTAATTAAGAAAGCACTATATGATTGAGAGGGTTGGCCAGATGCCAAAGAGCATTGATGTTCATCTATTCCCATACACTAGGACCTACTGCTAACTATGGTGAACTAGAACCTTAAAAAACATACTGAGCAATTAAGTAGGCTCTGTTGCCTGTGTGCTGAGATGGGATTGAGATCAATAGTCAGACTTTTCTACCAGTTGCTAAGGATTCATGATCCTTTATAAACCTCTATACCCTAATGAAGTTAATTTGAGAAGCAAACCCTGTATATTCCCTCCCTAGTCCTAGAACTCACTCATCTCCATATTTAGTTTCCATGCAGTAAGCTAATCTCCAAAGTGTGGAAAAGCCTTTGGAGATCCCTGGTTAGAAAGTATTTGCAGGGGCACCTGGGTGGCTCATTTGGTTAAGTGTCGACTCTTGAATTCAGCTCAGGTCATGATCTCATGGGTTGCGAGATGGGAGTCCCGAGTTGGGCTCTGTGCTCAGTGAGGAGTCGGCCTGAGAGATTCCCTTTCCTTCTTCCTTTACCCCTCCCTGACTCACTCACTAGCTGTCTCTCAAATAAATAAAAAAATCTTAAAAAAAAAGTATTTGCAGATACAAAAATAATTTAACATTTGAGGAGACAATGAATCCAGAAGGTTACTATTCAAATATCAAGGGAGAAATAATGAGAATCTAATCATAGGAGAATGTTTTAAAGATACCTACGTGGGACTTACCATTGAGGCACAAACCCTCCACTGGTTCTCTCTGTAGCAGAGTAAACCTTCTTTGGCATTTCTGATCTTCCCTAGCTCCTGAATCGTTAGCACCATGGCTAGATGAGAATGCATATTGTCCTGCCTTGTGCTGCACAGAATCTCCTCAGCAAGACATCCAAGGAATCAGTCCCAATCAGTGTTAAGCAAGGAGACTCAACAGCTTTGGTTACTGTCTTGGCCTAGTCTAGAGACCATTTCTACTAATTGCACTGGAGAACAACTCTCATGGTTACACTCCTCCATGGATATATTTAATAGTGTCACCTGAGAGAAACGAATAGTGGACAGATGCTTTTTTTCTCTGAAGCTCCACAAAAGAAGGAAATTTCAGAGCTTAGAGAGAAATCATATGTAATTGCTTCTTATGAGAACTATTACCATGGAAACACCACTTCTTTCATCCATTGGGAATAAAGCTGTTGTCAGGTGTTCGGGGGATGTCCAGTGGACCTAATGGCTGGTATAATTCTGGGCTTATGAAGAATTTCACTTCTTAAAAATGATTCTTGTAATACATTGTGCCTATCCCAAGTGGACCAGAGCCTTAATATTAATTGGGCATATATAAAGTCAGTATTATTGTAGTGTGACTGTCAGAGCTCTGGCTTGGGAATCAGCAATCTAGAGGTTCTGATCAGATGCTCCTTTTGATTTGGCTCTGGTCGTATGGAAGTCACTTAATTTTTGCACTTTCTGGTAATAATAATAGAGAAGCATTTATTGATTGTTTCCTATGGGCCAGACATTTTACTAATTGCTCTATATGCATAATTTCATTTATTCATCTTGACATTCCTAAAAAAATATATTATCCCCATTTTATGGGGGGATGGCATAGTCCTACAAAAGTTAAATACTTCCCAAGAGTACAGTGCTGGTTAGTGGTAGAAGCTGGGTCTAATCCTAGGTCAGTGTGGTCCTAGAACTCACTTGTAAGCTTAAACTTGTAAGCTAAATTAAAATTTAAGAAATATTGTGTAGTAGTCATGAGTGTAATGGACTGTGGGCCTCTACTTTTCATGCCAGGTTCACTTATTCTCAGATCAGATACATTTACCAGAAAAATCTCAAAAAGCAAGAATTTGGGGTTTTATGAGAGGAAAAAATGAAACAAGATAAAACCAGAGGGGGAGACAAACCGAAGGAGACTCAATGTCAGGAAACAAACAGGATTACTGCAGTGGAGGGCCTGGTGGGAGATGGGGTGATGGACATTGGGGAGGGTATGTGCTATGGTGAGTGCTGTGCATTGCATAAGACTGATGAATCACAGACCTGTACCCCTGAAACAGATAATACATTACATGTTAATAAAAAAATTAAACTAATAATAATTAGAAGAAAAAAATGCAAGCAAGAATTGAAGACAAAGAAAAAGATTAGGCCTATTTCTAAAAGAAAAGACTACATACAGATTTTTAAAAAGTATTGTTACCAAGGATATCCATGACAAAATTTGTTATTTTATCTAATCATTTGTTAAAGCATTTGGTGGTCAAGAAATATCTATAGATGAATTGGGAATGAAACAAAGGGAAAAATGTCCTTCTATGAGCATGACCTGCTGGTGGCAGCAAGAGATTACAGCAGTTGTCCCTTACTGCCCTTGGAATTCCAGGCACGTCTCAGAGCACAGAGCTTCCTGTTTTTATAAGATTTCAAATCACAGGCTGCTGT
This sequence comes from Spilogale gracilis, assembly GCA_004023965.1. Classification (NCBI taxonomy): domain Eukaryota; kingdom Metazoa; phylum Chordata; class Mammalia; order Carnivora; family Mephitidae; genus Spilogale; species Spilogale gracilis. The sequence goes on from PITA01013050.1 coordinate 26,805, forward strand.
TACGATAGCTATAAAAATTGGCAAATCATTCTAGCTATCAATATGACTGACAGGATTGTTTTCCAGAACATTTTGTATTACCAGGTCTTTCCCCCCATGGGTTAGAAGGAAGCGGGTAGAAGAGGTTAAAAGGGGTGGATATTCAATTATCAATTAAATGAGAAGTGAGCAGGCCTTTTAAAAACTGATGGAATAGACCATTAAAATCAGTAACACCACCTTAGTTATTAACTTACGATTTTTTTTGTAAGATGAAAATAGGTTTCATAAACTGACTTTCGCATAGGATGAAAGATTTGTTGTTTTGTTGAGAGAGCTCCAAGAATGATTTTTCAATTTTCCTCCATAAACATTATTTAGGAATTCTTTGACTTTCAGATGCCTTTGAAAATATAGAAACATTAATGTTTTTTTCCATAAGTACTAGAAGATAAATGAATGTTTTGATTTTTCTACTAATACCTGAAGAAGTGTTCATAAAGAGAAATTGAAAAATTTGCAGTTTCTGAGCCTTAATGAAGGCCAGCATCAGGTCAACAATAGGAGCTGTTTCTCTTCAATGTCCTTGGATGCCCAGGTGTAGAAGATTCACGTGGTCAGGCTGCAAAACTTTGACCTGGGTGTTGGTTCCTCTCTGAGTGACTTTGCCCTGTAAGCTTCCCTATCTGTGAGCCTGGTTTCTGATTGCAGTGCTGCCACAGAAGAAGACTAGAAGAGCCACTTTTTAAAAATCAGTACTGTGCAGCAGACTACATCTAGGCTCCTCTTATGGGGGAAACAAACACTGAGGCTCAGAGGATGTGAGACCTTATAGGCAAAAAGATCTGCATGAATTAGATTTGGATGGCACCATTTGACAGAAAAAATGTGATGGACCTGGCATTTCATGTTGGGCCTTCAATCATTCCTGTACTCTGAGATGTTGATGGCACCAGGCAAGTGGTCAACATATGTGAAAGAAATGAAGAAATGAATGAATACGGCAAATAATATAAGAGAACTTGCATTTCTTCAGTAAGATGCTCTGTGTCTTATTGCATTCATTCATTCATTTTTCCATACACTCTTTGAAAACTTATGATAGTCTGGCTTTTTTGTTAAACACCTTGATTCCAAGAAATTTTCATTTCTGCAGGTTCTGCCATATGTAATTTTGGTGTGAGGAATGAGTGTGACATCTAAGTTTTAGAAAATAGTTGGCCAGTTGTGACAACACTTAATCCATTTTTTTCTCCATTGATGTGCTATGTCACTCATATCCTGTAGGTTTATTTCAGACTTCCTATGTTTTTTTTTTTAAAGATTTTATTTCTTTCTTTGACAGAGAAACACAGCTAGGGAGGGAACACAAGAACACAAGGGACTGAGAGAGGGAGAAGCAGGCTTCCCGCCGAGCAGGGAGCCCGATGCGGGGCTCGATCCCGGGTCTCCAGGATCATGACCTGAGCCGAAGGCAGTCGCTTAACCAACTGAGCCACCCAGCTGCCCCCTATGTTTTCTTTTTAATTACTATGTATTTAAAAAGTTTATTGATATTTCTCAAACCTTGAGTGAAACAATGTCAGTGGTTCTGAGTTCATCCTAACATCTAGGATGAATGTTTACTCATTTTCTTTGGACAGGAAGGTAAATTTCTCCATCTGTAAGATGCTGTAATTTTGTTGTTTCTTTGTTAGTAAGCCTGCTAGCTGAACACACCCATAAAATGCCAGAGAAAAGCTTAAAACTTCTACTTTGCTTAAAGTGCTGATGCGTGGTTTTGTGTCCTAGGAGTTTGTCCAAGTCAGTGTCAGTATCTTTTACCTCCGGTAAGTTAAAAAAAAAAAAAATGCAGGGGCACCTGGGTGGCTCAGTCGTTTAGTATCTGCCTTCAGACGTCATGATCCCAGAGTTCCAGGATGGAGCCCCGCATGGGACTCTCTGCTCAGCGGGAAGCCTGCTTCTCCCTCTATCACTCCCCTCCTTGTGTTCCCTCTCTAGCTGTGTCTTTCTCTGTCAAATAAATAAATAAAATCTTTAAAAAATGCAATTTTAATGATGTTTGGTGTGTAGTTTATAATGTGGATAAAATCCATGGAAACCTGGGGACATAAACAAGTTCTGGCAAGATGTTTCTAGGAAAATACCAAATTCAGACTTGGGGGTGGTGGTTCTCTGCTGGAGATGAGCTCTTCTGCTGGGACTCAGCTTTATTTGACTCTCCCGGGAACTCTCAGCACTCTGATAATCAGATTGGCTCAGCTTCATTCCCTCTCAGAGAGGATTTTGGTGTCTCCCTTGGAATGAATTCCATTGGAGCCAGAACAGAATCCAATTTTCTCCTTCTTGTAGCATTGCCCCGTTGTGTTACTTCCCCACTGATTTGGTTGGAAATTTGAGGGTTCTGTGCCACCAATCCCGTTTTGAGCAGCACTGTCGTGCCCGCTGGCTGGGAGCAAAAATCTCTGTCAACAGAGACTTTTTATTTGGGCTCCAAGCTCGCAGAGCTGATGAATGACACCTGTGTAAAGACCTTCCATGATTCTAGGACTGGAGAGACCTCTGCCATGAATACAAAGAATGGGATTTAAATGTAACACGGTTTCTGTCCCTGGACTAGTATTCAGGATCTGTGTATACAATTTTTTCTTTTAAAATTGTGAAATACTTTAAAACAATAAAAAAGTATACAGTACACCATTGTAATAGCCATGTCTGTACATCTCCTACAACTACAACTCATAACATCTTGCTGTGTTTGCTTAAATCTTTTTTCCATAAGAAACAAGCCTAACAAATATGGTAAACCCTCTTCAGACCTCATTCCTCTTCCCAGAAAGAATATCCTGAATTTGGTGCCGACCATCCCCATACATACTTTTGTATTTTGACCATATGTGTATTTGTCCACAAAGTTTTTTTTTTTTTAAAGATTTTATTTATTTATTTTGACAGAGATCACAAGTAGGCAGAGAGACAGGCAGAGAGAGCAGAGGAAACAGGTTCCCTGCTGAGCAGAGAGCCCGACGCGGGCCTCGATCCCAGGACCCTGAGATCATGACCTGAGCTGAAGGCAGAGGCTTAACCCACTGAGCCGCCCAGGCGCCCTCTTCCCATGATTTTTTAGTGTTATCTTTGACAAATATCAAGTTTTCACATTTATGTTTATGTTCCTAGACTCTCTGTTACCTCTCGTTGATACTTGACTATTCCTGACCCAGTCCCGTGCTGTTATTAATCACTATAGCTTAATGTCCAAATTTGTTTTCTTCAAAATGCATTGACTATTTTTTTTTGCATTTACATATTAATTTGAGAATTAGCTTGTGAAGTTGTAACAAAGAACATTCTTGGTGTTTTGCCTTTGCACCAGCTTTTCTAGATTCATTTTGGGAAATTTTCTTTCTCGGTGATATTGGGGCTCCCCATCTATAAGTAACGCATACGTCTCCATTTATTTATTCCTTCAATATTTTTTGTGGCTTTTCTCCCATAAAAATATTGCACATAAATTGTACATTTAGCCCTCGGCACCAGGTAGTATTTATTGTTTGTGAAAGACATGTTGTTAGAAATTACTCTTTGCTACTTGTTTTTTGATGTTGCATAGAAAAGTAGTTGATCTGTGCCTATTGATATTGTATCCCAATAACTTGCTGAATTCTAATAGTTTATAATTCTCTCGGGTTATCTGTGTTTGTTGTTATATCATCCATGAGTAATGACAGTTTTGTTATTCATTTGTAACTCTTGTATCGTTTTTTTGTTTTGTTTTGTTTTCACTCTTAGCAGAGATTTCCAGTACAACACTGGATAGAATCAGTGATAGTGGATGTCTTTGACTTTTCCTACTTTAAAGAGAATGGAGCTAATATTTATCATTGAATAAGATATTTGCTGTAGATATTTGGTTGATTCCCAGTCTCAGATTAAGGATATTTTTTTCTATTTTTATTAATTTGACTTTAAAAAAATGATGAATGTATTTTCAGTTATAGCAAATGGATTTTCTTCAACTACTGAAAGAGCCATGTGAATTTCTTTGCTTTGTTAATGAGATGTATTAAATTAATAAATTTTCTGATAATATATCATGTTTGTCTCTCTAGAATAAACATAGTTTAGTCAAAAGAAATTTTTTATGTATTCATATTTTAGAGATTTTATTTTGTATTAATTTTAGGTGGGGCAGAGAGAGAGAGAGAGAGAGAGAGAGAGAGAGAGAGAATCTCAAGCAGACTCTGCTGAACCTGGAGCCCCATGCCGGGCTTGATTTCATCACCCTGAGATCATGACCTGAGCCAAAACCAAGAGTGGATGTTTAACTGAATGAGTCACCCAGGTGCCCCTGTATAGCTTTTAAGAAACAATTTCTTAAAATTTAAATTCAGTTAGCCAACATATAGTACATCATTAGTTTTTGATGTAGTGTTCAATGATTCATTAGTTGTGTGTAACACCTAGTGCTAACACCCATCACCTTGTTACCCCACCCCTCACCCTCTTCCCTTTCCACAGCCCTCAGTTTGTAAGACACACTTTTTTAAGACTTTGTATTTATGTTCATAAATGAGATTAGTCTATAATTTTCTTTTGTTATATTCTCTGTTAGTTTTGGTATAATGGTTACATTAGCTTTTGAAATGAACTGGAGAATTTGTCTTATTTTTCTGGGCTCTGGAAAATAAGATTGAGATTGCCTTCTTTGAGTATTTGCTAGAATTTGCCTGTGAAACTCTTAGGTTTGGTGTGTATGGCACATGTATGTGTGCTTGTGTGTGTTTAAGAGGGGTAGATTTTTTAAAACATTCAAACACTTTTTTTCCCCCAAGATTTTATTTATTTATTTGGCACAGAGAGATACAGTGAGAGAGGAAACAGAAGCAGGGGGAGCAAGGGTGGAGAAGCAGGCTTCCGGTGGAGCAGGGAGCCTAATGCGGGGCTCCATCCCAGGACCCTGGAATCATGACCTGAGCCAAAGGCAGACGCTTCATGACTGAGCCACCCAGGCGCCCCCGAAACACTTTCTTTTCTTTTTTTTTAAAAAGATTTTATTTATTTATTTGACAGAGATCACAAGTAGACAGAGATAGAGGAGGAAGCAGGCTCCCTGCTGAGCAGAGAGCCTGATGCGGGGACCCTGGGATCATGACATGAGCCGAAGGCAGAGGCTGTAACCCACTGAGCCACCCAGGCGCCCCCCGAAACACTTTCTTTAATGGCTATTGGTTTATTTAGGTTTAGAAAATTTCTCCTTCAGTCAGTTTTGGTAAGTATTTTTCTACAATTCATTTTCAAATATGTATCATTTTCAAATAATTGGCAAAAAGTTGTATATTTCTTAAGCTTTTTAATATTTACTTCCTCTGTAGTTGTATCCCCTTTTTTATTCCTAGTATGTTTGCCTTTTTCTTTTTTTCCTAATAAATCTTGCCAGTCTATTTTTTTTTTTTTTAAGATTTTATTTATTTGACAGAGAGAAACACAGCCAGAGAGGGAACACAAGCAGGGGGAGTGAGAGAGGGAGAAGCAGGCTTCCCGCCGAGCAGGAAGCCCGATGTGGGACTCGATCCCAGGTCTCTGGGATCATGACCTGAGCCGAAGGCAGTCGCTTAACCAACTGAGCCACCCAGGCGCCCCCACAGTCTATTTTTTTAAAGGCTTATTTATTTTAGAGACAGAGAGCCTGTGAGCCGGGAAGGGCGAGAGGGAGAGAAGGAATCCTCAAGCAGACTTCCCACTGAGCACGGAGCCCTAAGTGAGGCTCTGTCTCACAACCCTGAGATCATGACCTGAGCTAAAACCAAGAGTTGGACACCCAACTAACTGAGCCGCCAGGTGCCTCTTGTCTATTTTCTTAGTTTTAAAAACAAACAAACAAACTCAATATTTGGTTTTGTTGGTTATGCTATTAACTTCTTGTTTTCTGATTCATTAATTTCTGTTCTTATTTTACTTCTTATTCTTTGTTTCTTTGGGCTTACTCTGTTCTTTTTCTAACCTTTTAAGTTGAATACTTTGTCCATTCATTTTCAGTATTTCTTCTTTTTAAGGCAAACATTTATAGGGCTTCCCAAAGGAGGAAATTACCCCAAATCCCAGGCTCACCTTCTGGAGTTCCTTTTCCTGGGTCTTGGCTGTGTCAGTCTTCACAGACTCCTTAAAATCTCCAAACTGTTCAAGTAGACTTACTTTGTTGAGGTATATTGTTGAAGTCATTGTTATAAATAGTGTTCAGGTAATTATTAAGGTATAATCTGTATACAGTACAATGTACAGTTTGATTAGTTTTGACATATGAATATAACCTTGAAACATTACCAAAATCAAAATAATAAACATATTTATCACTGACAAAAGTTTCCGTGTGTCCCTTGGTAATTCCTCCTTTCCTACCCTCTTTCTCATTCCCAACTCCCCATCTTCAGGCAACCACTGATTTACCTTCTGTCACTGTATACTACTTTGCATTTTTAAGAACTTTATATGAATGAAAGCATGGACATATTTACTTTTTTCTGGATTCTTTCAGCATAATTATTTAAGGTTTGTCTGTGTTGTTACATCTATCGATAGTTCACTTTAAAAAAAATTGAATACTCTATTAAATATATATATATATATATATATATGTACACACACACACACACACACACACACACACACAAACATACTTACAACCACAGTTTGTTTATCCATTCACCTACTGATAGGCATTGGAAAATTTCCAGTTTTGAGCTCTTAACAAAACTGCTATGAATATTTACATAAAAGTCTTTTGTGTAGACATATACTTCTATTTCTCTTGGTCAAATGTCTAGGCATGGAATAGTTGGGTCCTGTGGTTGGGGTGTGTTTAAAAATATTTTGCCTTGTTCTCAGCAGGATAGTCAGTCATGTTACTTAAGTTATTATAAGAAGTAGAAGTTCCCTATATTTTTTTCTTGTATGTTTGTGGTTTCTTTCTTTCTTTGTTTTGTTTTATTTTTCTTTTTTATCTTTCTATTTAAGTTTCTGATTCCAGTGGAATTTATTTTCATATAAGGAGTGATATATCTAACTTATTTTTCTCTAGATGGTTAGTCAATTGTCCCAATACCATTAATCCCATATATTTGGCAATAGTGTAAGTAAATTGATACTGAAAGCATAGTTTTAAAACTCATTAGAATACTGGAAGAAGATTTGGAAATCTTGTTAGCCAAAGTAAACAGAAACAGAGGTTTGTAGGATGTTTGGAAAGGCAACAGGGATGTGAACCATTCCCAAGTGAAACATTAATTATGGTTATTTTGAGGATATTTTTTGCCATACTTAATAGGAGAACAGAAAACAAAAGACATTTTAACCTCAAATATTTATCTCAGACAATAACTTTATGTAGTCTGTACTTTTCCCTCAATAACAATTATGAAATTTAAGAAAACAAAGTTGTTATTTTGAATTTTAATCATGTTAGATGTGAAATGAGGATTAAAAAAATGAAATAGTCTTTCAAGTAGACCAGTGTGAAAATGTATGAAACACAGACTTGCTGTTCTCTTATATGATTCATAGTTTGGAAACAAACATTTCTCTCTCTCTCTTTTTTTAATTTCCTGGCAATTTGCCAAGTTAAGATAAATTGTCCATGAAGTGGCAAAATTTGTATTTCTCCACTGGAAAAAGAAGCTGCTACTGTTAGTTCTTTTAGATTTGGTTCTCAGTATATGCGGTGTGAACTTTTTGATTGCCATATTAATAAAGATGGTTCTTGAATATTGTTATTTTTGGTCGTAATCTCATAATTACTAATTACTATAGAGGAAGGATGACTCTTGCTGAAGAACTGTCGATTGTACCTGGGCTATAAACATTTAACATTTTTATAAGAAAATGAGCTTACTATAATGCACGATTTGTGCAAAATATAAATTTGCTTTTAAGAAGATTACATAAACTCCTTTCAAACACCATAAACTCCACTGTACATTTTTTTCTGTATGACTTTTCTAAGCTTTGAGCTATCTTAATCCAAAGTATTTTAATTTCTTCATTCAGCCAGCATTTGTTTACATTTGCTTATGCAATAGATGTTCATTGATACTATAAATGAGGCCTAGGCACTGTTGTAGATGGTGAGGATACAATGTGGAACAAATATAGACAAGGTCTCTCATCTTAGGGGCTGTGTGTTCCAGTGGGTTAAACAGACAATAAATAAACACACAAATACACAAGGAAGATAATTATAGGTAATAATAGATACTGTGAAGAAAATTAATTGTGTCAGATGAGGGAGAACGACTGAGGTGGGCAACATACAAAAGCATGGCTCCCTAACCATACTGAGACCTAGTGCCAGGCCCTTTGGACTGTGTGAATCCAAAGTGGTGCCCAAGATGGGCTTTGGAGAAGGGTAGACCTAGGTTAAATCCTAAATCAGCCTGGAGACAGATTGATCATGAGTTAATGTTGCTTCAGCCTCAGAGCCCCTCCCTTGCATAGCCTCTGTGAGTGAAGGGAGTTGCAGAGTGTTCTGGGTGGAAAGCCTGTAGCAACTAGGATGCATTTCTATGTAAGCATTTCAAGGGAATTGTCTAAATCTATCTCAGAATAAAGGGACTTGCTATCTAAAAGTCAAGTAACCAGTGGTGTTTTCTATTTTATTTGGAATATTCACTTTTATACCTAGTTTTGTATTTGTACATTTGAATTCTATTTCTTTGAGAGCCTCCCTAATCCAACGTGGGTAAGCTTTAAGCCCTGCAAAACTTGGGTTTGTTCCCATCTTGGCCATTGTCTATCTGTATGACTCTGGGTCAGCTATTGAAATTCACTGTGCTTCAGTTTCCTTGTTTATAAAATGGGAATCATCAGGTTGTATGAGGATGAAATGAAATTAATATTTTATTTTATTTTATTTCATTTTATTTTATTTTTAAAGATTTTATTTATTTATTTGACAGAGAGAAACACAGCCAGAGAGGGAACACAAGCAGGGGGAGTGAGAGAGGGAGAAGCAGGCTTCCCACTGAACAGGGAGCCCGATGTGGGGCTCGATCCCAGGTCTCCGGGATCATGACCTGAGCCGAAGGCAGTCGCTTAACCAACTGAGCCACTCAGGCGCCCCTGAAATTAATATTTTAAATGTTATGTACAACATCTGGCACATAGCGGTTACATAATAAGTGGTTATTAAGCTATTAAGTTATAACAATAAGCTATTATTATTATAAATTATAATTAAACCCTCAAAGGGTTTATAATTCTGGTGGAGAAACAAAATCAGCAGACATAGCTCTATAGGACACTTTCTTTTTTTTTTTTTAAGATTTTATTCATTTATTTGACAGAGAGAGACACAGGGAGAGACAGAACACAAGCAGGGGAGTGGGAGGAGAATCAGGCTTCCTGCTGAGCAGGGAGCCCGATGCAGGGCTCGATCCTAGGACCCTGGGATCATGACCTGAGCCAAAGGCAGATGCTCAACGACTGAGTCACCCAGGCGCCCCTCCATAGGACATTTGTATACAGAACAGTTTAGAGGCTGAAGATGTGGGCTTTAGAGTCAAATAAACCTATTTAAATCCTAATTCTGTGACTTACTTGCTGTGTGATCTTAAGCCAGTCACTTAAATTCTCTGAGCCTCAGGTTCCTCATTGGTAAAATGGGGGATAATATTGGTGCGTGGAAAAATCTTTAATAATAACATTAAGGTGTTGAAATTAGAGAAATTCTCTCACATAAGCACAGGAGACCTTCATGAGACTGTCTATTACTTCTCAGTTTGCAATGGAGAAAAATTGGGAACAACTCAGTTTTTAAAACAAGCTGTATTAATCATACAATGGAATATACAGGAATTAAAATGAATGAATTAGATCTACGTTTTTGTTTTTGTTTTTTTTAAGATTTTATTTATTTGACAGAGAGAAACACAGCCAGAGAGGGAGCACAGGCAGGGGGAGCGAGAGAGGGAGAAGCAGGCTTCCCGCCGAGCAGGGAGCCCCATGTAGGACTCGATCCCGGGTCTCCAGGATCATGACCTGAGCCGAAGGCAGTCGCTTAACCAACTGAGCCACCTAGGCGCCCCAGATCTATGGTTTTAATAATAATAAACCTAAAAGCATAATATCGACTAAGAAAAAAAAATTATACAAGATCATGTACACAGATGACACTCATGTTGAATTTTAAAAACACACATGAAATATTACCATATATTGTTTATGAATATATATGTTTTGACTATTGCTTCATAACAGACTGTTTAAAAAATATGGTTTAAATCAACAAAAATTATTTTTGGCCTAAAATTCTGCAGTCTGGGCTCAACTCAGCTGGGCAGTTCTGCTGGTTGTACTAGTCACTTGGTGGCTGGCGGATAGGTCATCTGGAGCTGGGGTCAGTGACACCTAGGACAGTTGGACTTTTCTCTTTCTCCATGTCGTTTTGGGACTTCTCATTCCCATGTAGCCTTTATATGTGGATTCTACATATGGTCTCTCACACAGACTGTGTTTCTTACATGGCAGGTCAGGGCTCTCAAGAGTACAAAAGTAGAAGCAGACAAGAATTCTTTTTTTTTTTTATTACATTATTTTATTTTTTCAGTAAAAATTTTTTTCAGCAAAAAATCCAAGATTGTTTATGTCCCACACCCAGTGCTCCATGCAATACATGTCCTCAATACCCACCACCAGGCTCACCCATCCTTGCAGCCCCCTCCCTTCTAAGACCCTCAGTTTGTTCTGAGTCCAAAGTCTCTCATGTTTCAGCTCCCTCACTGATTGACCCCAATTCACTTTTCCTTTCCTTCTCCTACTGTCCTCCATATCACTCCTTATGCTCCACAAGTAAGTGAAACAATATGATATTTGAATATCTCTGCTTGGCTTACTTCCCTCAGCATAATGTCCTCCAATCCAGTCCATGTTGCTACAAAAGTTGGGTATTCATCCTTTCTGATGGAGGTGTAATCTTCCATTGTATATATGGACCATATTTTCTTTATCCATTCGTCTGTTGAAGGGCACCTTGGCTCTTTCCACAGTTTAGTGATTGTGGCCATTGCTGCAATGAACGTTGGGATACATATGGCCCTTATTTTCACTACATCTTTGGGGTAAATACCCAATAGTGTGATTTCAGGGTTATAGGGTAGCTCTATTTTGAATTTTTTAAGGAATCTCCACACTGATTTCGAAAGTGGCTGCATCAACTTGCATTCCCACCAACAGTGTAAGAGGGTTCCCCTTTCTCCACAGCCTCTCCAACACTTGTTTTCTGTCCTGTTAATTTTCGCCATTCTGACTGATGTAAAGTGGTATCTCAATGTAGTTTCAATTTGAAGTTCCCTGATAGTTAATGATGACAAAAATTTTTTCATGTGTCTGTTAGTCATTTGTATGTCTTCTGTGGAGAAGTGCCTCTTCATGTCTCCTGCCCATTTTTTGATGAGATCATTTTTTTTTCTTTGGTTGTTGAGTTTGAGTTCTTTATAGATCTTGGATATCAGCCCTTTGTCTGTAGTGTCATTTGCAAATATCCTTTCCCATTCCATGGGTTGCCTCTTTGTTTTGTTGACTGTTTCCTTTGCTGTGCAGAAGGTTTAATTTTGATGAAGTCCCAAAAGTTCATTTTTGCTTTTGTCTCCTTTGCCTTTGGAGACGTGTCTTTTTTTTTTTTTTTAAAGATTTTATTTATTTATTTGACAGAGAGAATCACAGCCAGAGAGGGAACACAAGCAAGAGGAGTGAGAGGGAGAAGCAGGCTTCCCGCCAAGCGGGGAGCCTGATGTGGGGCTCCATCCCGGGTCTCCAGGATCATGACCTGAGCCAAAGGCAGTCGTCCAACCAACTGAGCCACCCAGGCGCCCCTAGAGACGTGTCTTGAAAGAAGTTGCTGTGGCCAATGTCAAAGAAGTTACTGCCTATGTTCTCCTCTAGGATTTTCATAGATTCCTGTCTCACACTGAGGTCTTTCATCCATTTCGAGTTTATCTTTGTGTGTAGTGTAAGAGAATGGTCGAGTTTCATTCTTCTTACATAGCTATCCAGTCTTACCAGCATCATTTATTGAAGAGACTGTCTTTTTTCCACTGGATATTTTTTTCCTGTTTTGTCGAAGATTATTTGACCATAGAGTTACAGGTCCATATCTGGACTCTCTACTCTGTTCCATTGGTCTATTTGTCTGTTTTTGCGCCAGTACCATACAGTCTTGGTGATCACAGCTTTGTAATAAAGTTTGAAATCAGGTAACATGATGCCCCCAGCTTTGTTTTTCTTTTTCAACAATTCCTTAGCAATTTGGGGTCTTTTTTGGTTCCATATAAATTTTAGTATTGTTTGTTCCAGCACTTTGAAAAATGTTGCTGGAATTTTGATCAGGATAGCATTGAAAGTATAGATTGCTCTAGGCAGTATAGACATTTTGACAATGTTGATTCTTCCGATCCATGAGCATGGAATGCTCTTCCATCTTTCTGTGTCTTCTTCAATTTCTTTCATGAGTATTCTGTAGTTCCTTGAGTACAGATCCTTAACTTCTTTGGGTATGTTTATTCCTGGGTTTCTTATGGTTTTTGGTGCTATAGTAGATGGAATTGAGTCTCTGATTTTCCTTTCTATATTTTCATTGCTAATGTATAAGAACGCAACTGATTTCTGTGCATTGATTTTGTATCCTGCCACATTGCCAAATTGTTGTATGGGTTCTAGTAGTTTGGGGGCAGAGTATTTGGGTTTTTCATATAAAGTATTGTGTCATCAGCGAAGTGAGAGAGTTTGACTTCTTCTTTGCCAATTTGAATACCTTTTATTTCTTTTTGTTGTCTGATTGCTGTTACTAGGACTTCTAACACTATATTGAACAACAGTGGCAAAAGTGGGTATCCTTGTCTTGTTCCTGATCTCAATGGGAAGGCTGTCAGTTTTTCCCCATTGAGAATGATATTCGCTGTGGGTTTTTCATAGATAGATTTTATGAGGTTGAGGAATGTTCTCTCTATTCCTATATTTTGAAGAGTTTTAATCAGGAACAGATGCTCTATCTTGTCAAATGCTTTTCTGCATCAATTGAGAGGACCACGTGGTTCTTCTCTTTTCTCTTATTGATTTGTTCTATCACATTGATTTGCAAATGTTGAGCCATCCTTGCATCCCAGAGATAAATCCCACCTAGTCATGGTGGATTATCTTTTTAATGTATTGTTGGATCCTATTAGCTAGGATCTTGTTAAGAATCAGGGATATTGGAAAACAGACAAGAATTCTTAAAGCCTAGACAAGAACTGGCCTAGTGTCAATCCCATCACTCAGACCAACTCAGGCTCTAGGGAGTGTGTCTGCTCAATGATGAGAATTTTGGGAGGTGTGGCTCATTACAGGCAGCTAATGTAACAGAGCACCACAGACTGTGTGTGTGTGTGACAGAGAGAGAGAGAGAGAGAAAGAGAGAGAGTATGTGTGTGAGTGTATGCGTAATGAACATAACATAGTCAGGATACACACAAATTTATAATAGTAGTTGCCAATGGCCCAGAAGGGAGAGTAATGGGTCTGGGAAAGAAAGGATTTTCAGTACCCCTGTAACATTGTATTTCTCTAAAATTCAGTCTGAAATAAACATGATAGGTATTATAACATTATCTTTCATACTTCAAAAAAAACTAAAAAGTTCAATAAACTAGTTATTATTAATATATAGGGAGGTTTAGTGAATTCAGCAAAAGTGCAGGATAAAAAAATCAATGTACAGAAATCAGTTGCATTTCTATGCACAAATAATGAAGTGGCAGAAAGAGAAATTAAGAAAACAGTCCCATTTACAACAGCACCCAAAGTAATAAGATACCTAGGAATTAATCTAACCAAAGGGGTGAAGGACCTATACTCTGAAAATTATAAAACACTGATGAAAGGAATTGAAACAACACAAAGAAATGGAGAGACAATCCGTGCTCATGGATTGGAAGACAAATGTCATTAAAATGTCTATACTACCCAAGGCAATCTACACATTTAGTGCAAAATACAACATTTTGGGGGTGCCTGGGTCACTTAGTTGGTTAAGCATCTGCCTTTGACTCAGGTCATGATCCCAGGGTCCTGGGATCAAGCCCCATGTCACATCGAGCTCCTTGCTCAGTGGGAAGCCTGCTTCTCTCTCTCCCATTCCTCTCACTTGTGTTCCCTCTATTGCTATGTCTCTATCAAAAACAAACAAACAAACAAACAAAAAACCCATCATTTTTCACAGAACTAGAACAAACAACCCTAAAATTTGTATGGAACCACAAAAGGTCCTGAATAGCCAAACCAATCTTGAAAAGCAAAGCTGGAAACATCACAATTCCAGACTTCAAGTTTTATTACAAACCTGCAGTAATCAAAACAGTATGGTACTGGCACAAAAATAGACATGTAGATCAATGCAACAGAATAAAACATCCAGAAATAAACCCACAACTATATGGTTAATTAATCTTTGACAAAGCAGAAAGGAATATCTAATGGGAAAAAGATGGTCTCTACAACAAATGGTGTTGGGAAAACTGGACAGCAAAATGCGGAAGAATAAAACTGGACCATTTTCTTACACAATACTGTGTAATTATTGAAGTAAATAAATTTGAAATGGATTAAAAAGCTAAATGTGGGACCTGAAACCATAAAAATTCTAGAAGAGAACACGGGCAGTAATTTCTCTGACATTGGCCATAGCAACTTTTTTCTAGATAGGTCCCCTGAGGCAAGGGAAAAAAAACCTCCAAGATTATTGAGATTACATCAAAATAAAAAGCTTCTGCACGGCAAAGGAAACAATAAAACTAATAGGCAACCTATGGAATGGGATAAGATATTGGCAAATGATATTTCCAATGAAAGGTTAGTATCCAAAATATTTAAAAAATGGATAAACTCAACACCCAAAAAACAATCCAATGAAAAGTTGGCAGAAGACATGAACAGACATTTCTCCAAAGGAGATGTACAGATGGCCAATGGACACATGAAAAGATGCTCATCATCACTTATTATCAGAGAAATGCAAGTAAAAACTACGATCACCTCACACCTGTTAGAATGGCTAGAAACACAATAAAAGTAACAACAGGTATTGGCAAGCATGTTAGGAAAAAGGAACCCTTATGTATGTTGGTGGGGATGCAAACTAGTGCGGCCACTGTGAAAAACAGTGTAGTGGTTCCTCAAAAAGTTAAAAATCGGGCCATTCACACTACAGGGTATTTACTCAAATAATTACAAGAATACTCATTCAAAGGAATACATGCACCCTATGTTTATAGCAGCATTATTTATAATAGCCAAGGTATGGAAGCAGCCCAAGTGTCCATACACTGGTGAGTGGATAAAGAAGATGTGATATATTTATATATAGATATAGATCTTTCTATATATTTACATATGTACTGCATATATACTTTATTTTTTATTTTTTATTTTTTTAAAAGATTTTATTTATTTGGCAGAGAGAAACACAGCCAGAGAGAGAACACAAGCAGGGGGAGTGAGAGAGGGAGAAGCAGGCTTCCCGCTGAGCAGGGAGCCCGATGTGGGGCTCGATCCCGGGTCTCCGGGATCATAACCTGAGCCGAAGGCAGTCGCTTAACCAGGCACCCAGGCACCCCTACATATATACTTTAGAACTATATATTGGGACCTTACTCATCATAAAGAATGAAATCTTAGGGCGCCTGGGTGGCTCAGTTAGTTAAGCGACTGCCTTTGGCTCAGGTCATGATCCCGGAGACCCGGGATCGAGCCCCACATCGGGCTGCCTGCTCAGCGGGAAGCCTGCTTCTCCCTTTCTCACTCCCCCTGCTTGTGTTCCCTCTCTGGCTGTGTTTCTCTCTGTCAAATAAATAAAATCTTAAAAAAAAAAAAAGAATGAAATCTTGCCATTTGCAATGACAGGGTTGGACCTAGAGATAATGTCAAGTGAAATAAATCAAAGACATGGATGGAACTAGAGATAATGTTAAGTGAAGTAAATCAAAGATGAATACATTGTTCACTCATGTGGAATTTAAGAGATTAAAAAAACAAGCAAAAGGAAAAAAATCAGAGAGAGTCAGAGAGAGAAACAAAGCAAGAAACAGACTCTCAACCACAGAGAACAAACTGATGGTTCCCAGAGGGGAGGTGGGTGGGGGATTAGTGAAATATGTGATGGGGATTACAGAGAACACTTGTGATGGGCACAGGGTGATGTATGGAACTGTTGAATCACTACATTGTACAACTGAAAATAATATAACACTATATATTAGCTAACTGGAATTAAAATAAAAACTTAAAAATATAATATATATATAGGGAAGTTTAGGTTAATAACCCAATAATCTGCCATGCTTTCTTTCTTTCTTTTTTTTAATTTTTTTTGCCATGTATTGTTTCTAAGAACAATGTCTTTCCTTCATACCAAGGTTCTTTGCATGGAAGTACATCTCTGATTAACACAGAAACAGGAAACCTCAAGGTCAAAGTTTTTAATATGCTTATTGAATATAGCTTCATAAACAGTATGATATTGAATGTTAGGTTTTATAGTGTGATGAAAGCAAATGTGCTTATAATTATTCAGTTATTCCAAGATTTCTCTGTTCTCATTGGAGAACAGCACAGAATGACATAAATGACAGGCTGTGCATGAGAATATTTCAGTTACGAAGATCAATCTGGGCAGCAAACATCAGCAAAAGCTCCAGGAGAATGTGTGATGTGAATTAGACCTTGGTGATTGAGTAGATGTGGACAAATGGATCAGCTGTCTCAGGTATACGGTGTCAGAAGAAAGGGGAAATATTCTAGAAGAGTGAGAATCCAAGTGTAAGGTTGGTTAGGGGAACACATGGAGGTCCTTAGGAAGAGCCTCAATGAAGTGCTAGAGTCATAAGAGCATTTGAACAATTACATAAAATTTGAAATTTCATTTAAGTGAAAATCCTTATTTGTACTGAAAAATAATGTTACATTTTGTCTCTGTTACTAGTTAATTTTATATTCTAGCTGGCTAAGCCTTTGGTCTTGAAGTGACAAAATAGAGAAAGCAATTCTGTGTTGGCACTGAACTCTTGGGTCACAAGTCTGAGAAGCTACTTAGTCAGTCATGACTTGCCCAAACAAGACTGGGGCTGACTCATTGGTGGCCTGTTTTATTAATAAGTGGTTATTCAACTAACAGAAAGGGAATACTTCCCAGATGGTGAGTATGCCTAGAAACCAACATAATAGGCCTTGGGTAGCCATGGGAGTGGGGGTTTCTACCACACTTTAGGCAGCTGTAGACAGTAGACTGCACTGAAATTTGTGCCTGTGTGGCTAGACAGGGGACTGAGAAGCTTCAATAATGAAATGGAGGATGTTTTAAATATATTTAATATTGAACTAAAATAATTCCTTTAAGAAGAGAGTTTCATGTAACTGCTCTGTTTAGACAATTTGAATTAATGGCCTTCTACCCAACATAAGCCTGGGGCAGTCTTGGGGAAGTCAGGATTTAATACTCTTTTTTAAAGAATGGACATCAGGGATGCCTGGGTGGCTCAGTCTTTTGAGTGTCTGCCTTTGGCTGGAGTCATGATCTCAGGGTTCTGGGATTGAGCTCGGCATAAGGCTCCCTGCTCAGCAGGGAGTCTGCTTCTCCCTCTCCCTCTTCTGCTCCCCCTGCTTGTTCTCTCGTGCTCTCTCTCTCTCTGACAAATAAATATATAAATAAATCTTAAAAAACAAAACAAAACAGTGAAAAAAAGTAAAGAATGGACATCAGAAGGCAAGAAGGCAGATCATTGCAAACAACTTCAGGATCCAAGAACCAAGGACCATGAACAGGTTAGAGGCCAGCAGGCAGAGTGGCAAATCTAACATCTGGGCGGGACCAATTGAGCTTTGTGTTACTGTGGGAGAAAGCTGGTCTCTGGTGACTCAGCTTGCACCAAATATTTGTGTACTGTTCTACCCTGGCTGACAAAACTTGGGTTTTGTTTGTGTATTGTTCTACAATGGCTAACACTTGGGTGTTAGTTGTAGAAATGCTAGCAGGATGCATGTGGTGCTTAAGTTATCTCTTGAGATAAAAAAAAATTTTCATTCGGGCACCTGAGTGGCTCAGTGGGTTAAAGCCTCTGCCTTCAGCTCAGGTTATGATCTCAGGGTCTTGGGATTGAGGCCTGAGTCAGGCTCTCTGCTCAGCAGGGAGCCTGTTTCCTCCTCTCTCTCTGCCTGTCTCTCTGCCTACTTGTGATCTCTCTCTCTGTCAAATAAATAAGTAAATTCTTTAAAAAAAAATTTTTTTTAATTCCCTGGTCGGTTCCCTTCCTTTCTGTTCTGGTCTCTTCCCTCCCTTCCTTTCCCTTTTCCTCCTATTCTCTCCCTCCTCTCCCTTCCCTTCCCTTCTCTCCCCCTCTTCATTAGTATAATAAAGATAATGAAACTTTTAAAGTTGTATATGTAGTTTTTGTGTGGGTAACTCTAATTATATATCCAAAGTCATGAAGTTAAAATGTTATGATAAGTTTTGGGTATAAGGTTAATGGCAAACTGTGCCATTAAATACACAATTTAAGTTCAATGATCTCTAAACATTTTTGATTATGTAAGTTGTAACTCCATCACAGTTTTTGAGTAGGCACCCCCACTATATGGAATTCATTTATGTACTATATACATTTACTATTGTACTAATTGAACCGGAGTGCTTATATTTTCTTTCCCATACTCTAATGGATCAACTTGTATATTTTAGGGCTACATGAATCCCCTCCCCAACCAATACCACCATCTTCATATAATGTTTTAAATAGTTAACTAGGTTAAAGCAAGAGTTTTAAAAAAAAATATTTTCTTAATCCTAATCATGGGAGAAGAAATGATTTATAATTTTCAGAATTTAATGTTACCAATATTGTGCTTTCTGACCTTACCCCTGATTTCAGAAAATCAATAAATAAAATCTCAAGAAACAGTAATGTAGAATAGGCATTCCTTCTTTTGGGAGTGGTGTAAGTCAAGAAGTCAGGGACAGAGGAAAATTCTTTTTAAATTTAATTTTAATTTTATTGTATATCTACCTTGTATCAGGCACCAGGAACACCAAGCTATAGCGGAAATGGTCTTTTTCTTTAAGTTGCTTATAAAAGTCTTAGTAACTTAAGAAATTTATCTTTTTCAGAGGAAAGAGCCAGACAATCCAAACCATGTAAGTGTTAGCTAAATCCACACCAAAGGGAACAATAGGTAGAAAAAGGTAAGTTATTACCACAGATTAAGGAATACTAGTTGACTATTCTGTGCCAATTCTTTTATATATGTCATCTCCTTTGATACTCTCAGGAATTCTATAAGGTAGGCATTGCTATCACCATTTTACAAAGGAGAAAATGTAAGCTCATATAGATGAAGTAGTTGTATAAGGTCAATAGCCAATAAGTGGAATAGCTGATTCCCATCCTATACAGTTATTGTTTATTGAGTGTTTCAGGCAGTGATGAGTGCTTTATTTGTATTATCTTATTAAGTTGTGGGAACAACCCTATTGCTATTTTTTGCTATTTTGCCCAGTTTACAGGTAAGGAATCTGGGATTTGGAGAGCTGTTTATGGTGTCCAACCACCAAGTGGCACAATGGTCATTTGACCCCATCTCAGATTTTGCTTATTTTGATGATGAAACAAGGTGTCAGGGCAAGGCTGACACAGACCAAGAAGCCAAGGAGCAGCCTGTGGTGTGAGGGAAGTGCTCTAAATGGGAACTGCCTTCTTAGAGGCTCATTTATAGCAAAAGCAATATAGGATGTATGTAAATGCTTTAGCTAAGTATTGAGTAAATATGCTTTTAATCTTACCCATAGGTCATGAGTATTACATTTTTCCAGGGAAAGTCTAGCTATAAAGCCCCAATTTAGGAACAATGGCTGGAGATTGTATCTGACATAAATTTTACTGATTCTACTGACCTTCTCCACCTTGGTGCCCAGATCACTGGTGCCCTGGCTGACAGAAATCCCCTACTAGATTTATTCTACCTCCTTAGAAGGATGATGTTAATCCAACTTATTTCCAGCCTGTTCCTAAAACTTGTCATCCACATTCATCCTCATTATCCTTCTTGTGGTCTTCTGAGTCATCTCACCTGAAGTAAGCTTAGAGCTGTGTTTCATTTGAGGTGTTGTGGGCAACCACGTAGGCAAAAATATTTTTCTTCTTTCCTGATCTCATAAAAGTAGAATTGTGACTCAGAGAGACAAACTTTTATTCATATGTGTCCAGGCAAAGAGTTTATCATACAAATAGTGAGGGGTTGCTAAGCAATGTAATACACACTTCACTGTAGCAGCTGGTGCTGTCTGCTCTCAACACCATGATGTATGGGGGATTCCAAGCTAACATCCTGAGGACACAGGAATAGTGAGGTATGGGAGGTTCAGACATGGTATCATTTGGTTTGAGTCCCGTATTTTCCTTTCTCCTTCCCAAAGCCCTTTGTAATCAGGAGTGAAATAGAATTAAGAATCGGAGAGGGTGCTGATGTGTTGTTTAGTGCTTAGTATGCCTGTTAGTTGAGATATCAGCATATCTGGGTTGTGTGTGTGGTGTGAGGGGAGAGAAATAATTTAACTTTATGAACACACATGACTAACTTCTACTGGTCCTTGAGATTTCAGCTTAAATATCACTTTCCCCCCAAAGCCTCCCAAGAGTGAATTAGGTATCTTCTGGTATGAATATTTGTTGTTGTTCCTGGTTGTTAATATCCAAAACCCCTACTGAATTTGGGGAAGAGTTCCCCAAATGTATAGGATTTGTGGGATTCCTTCCTCTTCTCATGGAGGAAGCTAAATGGGGGCAGATTTCTCTCCCATCGCCTGGCAGTCCAAGTTTTATCCAATCTGGTCCCATTTTCTGAAATTTTGGATTGTGAGTGACTGACACAGAGACAAAAGAGATGGCTAGAACTCATTTCCTATTTCCAGAGGCAGGGGTAGTTACCTTTTGGAAGGATTGCTCCTCGCACATGGTGTTTAAAGCCTTCTGAGGTGCTCCCTATATAGTGAGCTTCTTCCTTCAGCTTTTCTAGATCTTATAAGTCCCCTATAAAAGCCTCCCCACAGCCTTTCAAGGAATCTTTATCTTTGCCTAAACCAGCCAGATTAGCTCCCAGACTGGACCCAGGAACCCTGGATGAGTCACTCTCTCATGAGCCCTCCAGATACCTATATTAATTTTTTATGGCCCTGACAAATTACCATGAACTTTGTGGATTAAAACAACAGAAATCTTTCTGTCCAGTTCTAGAGGCCAGAAGTCCAAAATCAGTATGACTGAGCCAAAATCAAAGTGTTGTCAGGGCCATGCTGCCTCAGAGGGGAGAGCCCCTTCCTTGCTTCTTCCAGCTTCCAGCAGGTGGTGGCTGCTATCATCCTGCGGTCATGGTTTGCAGCTGCTCCGCTCCAGTCTCTGGCCCTGTGGCCACATTGTCTTCTCTTCTCTGTGTGTTAAATCTCTCTTTGGCTGCCTTTTGTAAGGATATGTGTGATTGCATTTAGGGCCCACTCAGATAATCCATAATAATTTCCCCATCTCAAGATCTGTAACTTAATTATATCTGTAAAGCTCCCCCCGACTTTTTTTTGTCGTATAAATTAACATTCACAGCTTCCAGGGATTGGGTTGTGGATGTCTTTTGGTGCCCAGTTTCAACCTATGTCTCAGTATCCTCAGTTTAGCCCTCTAGTTCAGATCGGTTTACTTGTCTATCTCACTTACTAGACTGTGAACTCCTGGATCTGAGAAACATTCTTCTTCCCTATCATTTATTCCTGGTGTCAAGCTTCTGGTAGGCACACAAAAATACTTAGTGAATGAATAAAGACACAAGTTAAATCCAAGATAATAATCATTATTGTATCTTTTTTTCAAAACAAATTTTGAAATTTAACATCTTAGGGGCAATTTTTTTTAAAAAGATTTTATTTATTTGACAGAGAGAAACACAGCCAGAGAGGGAACACAAGCAGGGGGAGTGAGAGAGGGAGAAGCAGGCCTCCCGCCGAGCAGGGAGCCCGATGTGGGACTCGATCCTGGGTCTCCGGGATCATGACCCAAGCCGAAGGCAGTCGCCCAACCAACTGAGCCACCCAGGTGCCCCATAATTTATTATCTTTATTATCAGACATTTAAAAATTCCAATTTTTAAACACTTCATTTCTATTCTGAGTTGCTCAGAGGACACTTTCATGACCTGCCAAAGGCTGCTGTGGTCCCGGCTCTATTACATCTGATTAGAGCCAGGTTTCAGGTGTGTCTGGTTCTGGCCAATCGGAATCTGAACTCAGTTTCTGGGCCAAGTTGGAAGGATCAAACTTCCAATACAAACAGTGTAGTCACTAATCAATACACTCTTTCCCTGCCTTCATCGTGGGGAATACGGCAGAAGTTTCACCACAATTTTTTCAGCTGCATTATGTGTCACCAAACCCACTTAACCTTGGAGAAATGACAATGTGCAAATAAATTACCAAGCTGTTGTCTTGCTTCAGCGTTACGGGTTGTAGTTGTCAAATATATAGTATGAAATAGGACAGGTGGTAACGTACCACATTTCTTACCGGAAGATGAGCCTAAAGTGGGATTTATCACCTAAACCTGGTTTATCATGGTGTGTGTGTGTGTGTGTGTGTGTGTGTGTTTTAAGGCTCTCTTGTTCCTTTCTTTCTTTTTTTTTCTTAAAGATTTTATTTATTTGACAGAGAGAAACACAGCCAGAGGGGGAACACAAGCAGGGGGAGTGAGAGAGGGAGAAGCAAAGATAGACATACAGATGGCCAACAGATAAATGAAAAAATGCTCATCATCACTAATCTTCAGGGAAATTTAAATCAAAACCATCATGAGATGTCACCTCCCAGCTGTCAGAATGACTAAAATCAAAAATATAAGAAGCAACAAGTATTGGTGAGCATGTGGGGAAAAGGAACACTTGCGCACTGGGGGTAGGAATGCAAACTGGTGCAGTGACTGCGGAAGACAGTATGAAGTTCCTCAAAAAAAAAAAAAATAGAATTACATATGATCCAGTAATTCCATGACTGGATATTTACCCAAAGAATAAGAAAACATTGATTCAAAGAGATCTATGCACCCCTATGTTTATTGCTGCATTATTTACAACAGCTAAACTATTGAAGCGGCCCAAGTGTCCATTGATTGCTGAATCGATAAAGAAGATGTGGGATAGATAGATAGATGATAGATAGATAGATAGATAGATAGATAGATAGATAGATGTGGAGTATTAGCCATAAAGGAGAATGAGAGCTTGACATCTGGAACAACATGGGTGGATCTAGAGGGCATAATGCTAAGCAAAATAAATTAGAGAAAGACATCATATGATTTCACTCAGAAAAGGAATTTAAGAAACAAAGCAAAGAAAAAAAGGGACAAACCAAAAAACAGATTCTTTAGAGAACAAATTAGTGGTTACCAGGGGTGAGGTGAGTAGGGTGATGGGTGAAACAGGTGGAGGAGATGAAGAGAAATGAACTGAGGGTCTTGGAAGGGAGGGGGTGGGGGGATGGGAGAGCCTGGTGGTGGGTACTGAGGGCACGAACTGCATGGATCCCTGGGTGTGGGGCATAAACAATGAATCTTGGAACACTGAAAACATAAAATAATGTAAGAAGAAAAGAAAAAAATTGTATACAAAAATAAATAAATGTTCTTAGATATTAAAAAAAAGAGTATACTTATTGTGATGAGTACTGAATAATGTATAGAATTGTCGAATCACTATCTTGTCCCACCAAAACTAACATAACACTGTATGTTAGCTACTGAAATGAAAAATTAAAAAATAATAAAAATGCCAAAAGGAAAAAAAAAGGGAAGGGCTCTTAGGGCTGGGAGTCTGGGCTGCTAGACCTCTCACTCATCCAATATTATCGTCCAAGTGTGTATCTCTTCAAATCGTAGGGAGTGACACTGAGGCCAGGAGAGGCACACCATGTCCTTTTCACGCTGTGCAGGAGATGCCACAGGGCCTTAAACCATCAGGTTGCTCTCTGGCTGTATTTGGAGCAATCTCATCTGATGTGCACAGATGGTCAGCCACGGTCAGCCTGCCCCAGCTCTGAACTGTCTCCCCCCTCTCTTCACCTGACCAGCTCTGTCTGTCATCCTTGGCCCAGCCGCCACAGAGCCATGAACACACTCTTCTTTCTCCTCCCACAACAATCATAAGTAAGGCTATACATGAGCAAACCTTTTTGCACTATGGCAGAGTTTAGAAAATTCTTTACACTTCTCACTATTGGAAAGAATGTCAGTGTACTTTTGTATAAATTTCTAAAGTGTTTGATTTAAAAAAAATTTTGGCTCAAGATTCTTCTGTTCTTATCTTGAATTCTCTTGTGATTTTGACTTCTCTGACTCGAGGAACCTCACAGAGAAAATGGAAATGTTGTCCACTATTGTCCCCAGACCTTCAAAAGAACAGAGACTTAACTAACCCAGGTTTGGTGACCTTTCCCATCTCTTGCTCCTCTTTTAGAGGTTGTGTTGATGAGGAAAAACTGGCCAAAATGAAGACAGCCACAGGACCAAAGAAAGGCAGGAGTGAGCCTTGGGCTGCATGCCACCTTGCATAAGAGAGCAGGACAGGACTCTAACTCCCTGCGTCACATGACAGGATCATGCTTAAGAACATAACCCCCTCTAAACAGTTTTGTTGGTTAGCGATTGTCAAAATCTCTAACATAGCTGATAATGTCGCTCATGTTTTAAAGTAAAAATCGCAAGGAAAAGTCTCTAGTATGTAGATATTTGAGGTAAACATCCTATGAATTATCTTTTGGGGGAATGAGGCAGCCTTTAGCTTCTGCAGCTAACAGTGCCCCAGCAGCTTCCAAAACTGAGTTTCTGCTTGTCCTCCAGGCCAGAAACAGAGCAATTAGAAACCAGGCCCCTGGGTATCATTCACTTTGCAGCATCAAAATATGGAAACGTTGCTCATGTTCAGGTTGTTTTCCTGTGTGCAATGCCAGCCATCTGATACCTGTGCTAAGTGGAATTACTGAGAGAAACACTCCCACGACAGATTGTGGGGAGGACTTTCCGCTACAGTGAATGGGCATTTGGGTTCCCTAGCGTACATCCAGAAAGGGCAATGAGAACCTGCCCTCCTCAGAGGCCTGGCATTCCACCCTCGGTGGCAACCTCAGGCAGACATCTGGTGAAGGCTCTGAGGCAGGCAGGCAACATTGGTTAGAGTTGTTGATAACCAATAATGAAACACCTTAATTTGAAAAGCGTCTCCTCCCCCAACACACACACATTACTTGGTTTCTGAAAGGCAAGAATGTTTTCAGGGAAAGGACTTTTCTTTTCTTTTTTTTTTTAACTCTGCTTGCAAGTTTTATTTACACAGTAATTATTTTTTTTAGTGAATTCTTTGTATTTACATTTTCTATACACATTTGTACTTGAAAGGTAAAGAAACGGTACAATAAAAAAGTGAGAAAAAGAAGTACAGTAATTTAGGTCAAACTCAGGAAACAAATATGCACAAGTAAGAGTAAATTTAGACAGGTGGTATGACTTCAGTGAGATTACCGGCAGGGGTTACATTCCCATTTATCAGGGCCACCAATATCGAGGAAGTAGTTACCAGAGTTAAAATGTCTTTCTAAAACCTGTTAAGACCCTCGGTACTCCCTCAATATTTATTAGAATACCAGCTTCCACTAAGTAAGCTCCTAAAATAGGAGTTAACTCCATCTTTTTTAGTTAATTAATTTATTTATTTGACAGAGATCACAAATAGGCAGAGAAAAAAGGGGAAGCAGGCTCCCCACTAAGCAGAGAACCCGATGTGGGACTCGATCCCAGGACCTGAGATCATGACCTGAGCTGAAGGCAGAGGCTTAAACCTCTGAGCCACCCAGGTGCCCAACAGGAGTTAACTTCTGAGGGTTCCACTAATGGTCCCTAGGCTAGAATGACCCAAGGGGTAAAAATATAAAGAGGCAGTCACTGGACTAACAAGTTTCTCAGGCTTGTCAGCTTGAAGACTATATACCACTAACAGATAGTATGTGTTGTTTTAAACCAAACTGCAAATGTACACTGTGCATCTAATTATTAATCAAGCAGCATGTTATACAGATATTACTTATAATATAGCAGGGGCTTATTTTCGGTTCAAGGATTAAACATATTATAATAAATTTCATATTGATTTACCAATAATTAATAATGTCTTTCTCCACTATACCATCAGAGTTAGACTCATTAGAAAAAAGTTCATTTTATCTTTTTCTTTTACTCTTATTTCCATTGATTAGAAAATTATGCACAATGTTTTACAAGTCATAGATGTAGCTACATATTAAGATTTCAAATTTAAAACTGGAATTAAATTTTGTTTCTATGGACAGTGAAGGAATTAATTTTAAGTCTTGGCAAGTAGCATGCTATTTCAGAGCTGTCAAAATTCATATGTTTTACTCTCACCAGTGAAAAATCTCATTTCTATTCATGGCCTTACTTCCAAAATCAAGTCTCCAGTCCACTAAAGTGTAAAGAACTTTACTTCTACCAGTTAGCTTCCTTAAATTGTTAGACAAATAGCTCCTTAGACTAGAAGCAGAAAGGCTAAAATTCTTTGAGTGATAGGCATTCCTTAAGAAACAATTTTCCTTCAAGAACAGACATGATGCTGTGGAAAAACACCTAAACAAATGTGAAACAAGCTCCCACCAGTATTTTGTTTCCTAAGTAAAAAGCATGGAAGAAAATGTTGGAGAAGTTTAAAAGAATCAAGACATGGGAAACCGCTGATTTTGAATTCCATGGCTGAAGTAAGTGAAATGAGTAACCAATTGACAGTATTAATAAAAAAGTATTTTGTAGGGAGAGCCATTTTACAAAGGGAAAAGTTTAAATGGCTAGTTCATACTCCATAATCTGTAGTGAAGTTTAATGAAGAAATTTTTTTTTAACAGCTTTGGAGATTATTCAAACTTTTGCATCTTTTCTTTTTTAACAGTTACCATAAAAGCACTTTGGAGGTCAGAGCAGTATTGTTAAATACTACTTTAATTTCCAAAATACTATTTGAAATAAACTCCCAAATATAAATATTATTTCTAGTTCCAACCTTTTGAAGATATTAAAGACCAAGAGAAAGCAACTTTGATTGTCACTTATTTAAGTCACTGAAGCTGTTACCTTCATTCACAGGTTGAGGCAAATTTGGGGAAAGAATTTTGTTTTTGTTTTTCTTCTTTTTTTTTTTAATATTATTTATTTATTTATTTGACAGAGAGAAACACAGCGAGAGAGGGAACACAAGCAGGGGGAGCGAGAGAGGGAAAGCAGGCTTCCTGCCGTGCAGGGATCCCGATGTGGGACTCGATCCCGGGTCTCGGGGATCATGACCTGAGCCGAAGGCAGTCGCTCAACCAATTGAGCCACCCAGGTGCCCCTCTTTTTCTTTTTTTAAAAAGATTTTATTTATTTATTTGACAGAGAGAAACACAGCGAGAGAGGGGAACACAAGCAGGGGGAGTGAGAGAGGGAGAAGCAGGCTTCCCGCCGAGCAGGGAGCCCAATGTGGGGCTCAATCCCAGGTCTCCAGGATCATGACATTAGCTGAAGGCAGTCGCTTAACCAACTGAGCCACCCAGGCGCCCCAGAAAGGATTTTCTTAAGCAAATGTTGGATTCATAAAGGATGAAGTTATGACAAGAGAAAAGACCTTGCACGGGCACGTCTCTCCTTATTTGCAGGGACAGCAGTTGCTTTTCGAACTTTCATATGTTCACCAATTTTGAGCCACAGTCATGCTTCTGCAGTGGGGCCTCTGATTCAGAATTTCCAACTAGCTCTTAGGGGATGGCCAGTGGGGCGGGCCCTATGGACCCCTGGGGTGGGGTGGGGAAGGCTTGTGTCAGTGATTCTTACATGGAAGTAGAAAGGTAGGTAGAAGAAATTCTTTGAGGACACACATCCCCCTTCCCACCCCCCCCACAAGAACTACTGAAGTGGGGGTGATGAGGGGCATATGTGCTTTTAAAAAAAACGTTGTTGAGACATAAGTTACATGCCGTAAAATCCACCCATTTAAAGTGCACAGTTCAGTGGTTATAAATAATAGATGTGCAGCCTTCACTACAATCTTAGTTTAAATCCTTTATTACCCCAAAAAGAAACCTCCTTCTTGTCCCATCATTCCCCACCCTCACCTCCCAGCTCCAGGCAAATACTAGTCAACTCCCTGTCTGTATAGATTTGTCTTTTCTGGACCTTTCATATGGACAGAATCACCCAGTATGTGGTCTTTTGTGTCTGGCTCCTTTCCCTTAGCCTCATGCTTCTGAGGTTCATCCATACAGCAGCGTGTGGCAGTGCTCTGCTCCTTTTCGTGGACACACATGTCTGCAGAAAGCTCAGGGTGGTTCCCTGGCTTCCTGGTTGAGGGCCACCATCTACAAACTGTATCAGTTTAGAAATCATCATCTTTTTATTTCCAAAATGAGGAAGCAGAGGGGCCAAACAATTCCTTTACGCAATTAGTAATTGAAACCAATGTCCTTCGACTTCAAACCAGGGTCCTTTCCTTGCTGCAACGTCTGGGAGCCCAGCAGATAACAGATCTGAGGTCACCTCAGGCAGAAAGTGTTCTTCCAAGGTGCGCTCACCAGATGCCTTTGCAACAGTCTTAGCAAAGGATGGCATTCAGAGAAACGCTTCCGACTTGAAGAAAAGCTTGTAAAGCCTTTTCAGTTTTTATTAAGAGCCCTGGCAGAGACACATTACACTTCATGATGCATAGAAAAATAATCCTATTTGAGGATCACATCTCCATATTACACCAAGTACAACAAAGGTCCCCTCCTGGGCTAGCTCTCTTTCTTTGTGAGCACTCTTCTTGGCTGAGTTTCCTTCTGCTTCCTCCTCCAAGAAGGAGTTCTTTTCTTTGGTACTCAGTGTTTGCCCTTTAAAACTCAACTTCATCATTCTGGGCTGTTCTCTCCCTTCTCTCTTTACACCTTTATCCATTTCTCAGAGTGACATTCTAAGGACTGGTGAGGTTGGAGAAGGCTGTGACCAGTTTGGAATATTTTCTTTTTCTTTTTCTTTTTTTAAGATTTATTTCCATTAAGAAAGAGAGAGAGAGAAGAACACAAGTTGGGGGAGGGGCAGACGAGAGAATCTCAAGCTTCGAGCGCAGAGCCTGACGAGGGGCTCACTCTCACGACCCATGAGATCACGATCTGAGTAGAAACTAAGAGCCAGATGCTTAACTGACTGAGGCACCTAGGCAGCCCAGTTTGGAATATTTTCTGTGCTGTTCTACAAGTGTTGGAGGTGGGTTGTGTTCTGGGCTTCTGAAGACGCCTGCCTAGGGGCCAGCCTCAGTGCTGCCTGGCTGACGTCCAGTCAAAAGAGGGATAAGAAGCCATCCTTCTTGCCTTGCTGCCGTCTCAGGGCTCTTAGCTCCAGTTTCAGGCCAAAATCAACCTTCTTTGTAAAGACCTAATGAAAAACAGCTACCGAAAGAACTTTGATCCTTTTATCACTTAATAGTCTTCTTTCCCCCAATCTAATAGCTGCCCTCTTGTTCTGGACATGGCTGGCTTGTGCACAGAGCATCCTGCGATTCTGGCAGTTACATGCTGGGCGTGCAGTCTCAGGGAAGCTCGGCAGCTCAACAATTTTAGCATCTCTGATCTCGACTTTGCCCATGACCTGGGTTCTTCTCCCTTCCTTAAACTTCCTTTCCTCATTGAAAAATGAAGACCTACCTGCTTAGAACCCCAGGATCTCAGGATAGACCTGGAAGGGTTCTTTGAGTGTATTTTCTTCAACACCCCCAATTTTCAGGTAAGGAAATTGAGCCCCTCAGGAATGAAGTGTCTTATAATTGTTGTCAGCATTTTTAGCTCCTTGTGTGTGTATCTAGCTGTGTGAAGAACAGAAGGGAAGAAGTGAAAGAGAACAGATTCTATAGAAAGTAGGGAGCAGAAAAATATATCACAAAGTGGGAAACAATAGTGTTTGAGTTAGAATAAATTCCCAAACTGTCTCCGTAGCCCCTGTCGTCCAGGTCAAAGGAGTGTTGAGAATATTAATGTGCAATGCTGGCGTTAGGTGGGGAACATATTAGAATTTTTTTTTAAAAGATTTTATTTATTTATTTGAAAGAGAAAGAGTGAGAGAAAGCATGTGTGGGGAGAAGGTCAGAGGGAGAAGCAGACTCCTCACGGAGCTGGGAGCCCAATGCAGGACTCGATCTCAGGACTTTGGGATCGTGAGCAGAGCTGAAGGCAGTAGCTTAACCAACTGAGCCACCCAGGCGTCCAAACATGTTAAAATTTTAATGGGAAAAAGATTCTGGAGAGCTTCTGGAAAGCATGTATCTGATGCCATTCTAGCACATAGCAGGGGGTCAATAAATACATGTTGACTGATTCAAAGTACTTATCACAAGTAGGCATGTTCCACCACAAAAAGGCAACCTTGCTAAGTACGTGCTGCTTTTTAAAATGATTTAATTATTATTTTTTCTTCTCCCCCCTCCCCCGATAAGTATGTGCCTATTTAACAGGTTGCAATTTCTGCATTTGGTTTGCAGGTCTGTATGGGTACCAGCTCTGGTCATGAATGTCACCCTTTCTTCTCCTGTCCCTTTTACTGGTCTTTGAAGCTCCCCATTAGTGAAGAGACACTCTTCACCTGCAGCAAATCCCACTGAATTCAATTTCACAATCAAGACATTCTGAATGTTCCCTCCTTATTAGTCTTCCCTGGAGAATGGAACTCAAAGGGAATATAAAGGAGAGACAGAGAACTTTATGTCTGTCTTGTAGGTCTGATGTCTGATTTTTGTTTAATCTTAGCAACTATGAGTAACAGGGCATAAAGCTTGTAGAACAATATCACATACATTTTCTCATTTGGTCACTTCAATAGCCCAGTCAAGCCTGGGGCTCCTGAGAACCAACATCAGGCTGCCTATCCTGGGTCAATGCCTTTTTCCTGTCTGCTCTGAGTTCTTTCAGCCCCAGCCACCCAGTGAGGTTTCCATGCACTCTGACGATTTATCCTAGCATCTCTGACAGGGCCTTTCCAGGGTGCTTTTAGGGCTTGGAGCTCTGCAACCTCTCTTCCCTCAAGAGATGTTCTGTGCTCAGAGACCATGACTCATAAGCTACCGGAAGTTCTTGGCATGCTCTCTGCACGGTGCAAGAAAATTAATGGCTCAGAAGTTGTGTTTGGTGAAGAAGGACACAAGGGATGACTGCCAAGCTCCTGGCTGGAAACACCTGCTGCTCCTTGGGGAGGTTGGGCCCTGGTTCAGCAGGATTGCTGAGTCTCCATGGCATCAAGGGCCAAGCAGTTTGTGTGAGCCTCTCGGGACTCCTCCATTTCCTTGAACTAGCATCTTTCGATCTGAGTCAGGTTCTCTGGACCCGACCACCTCTATTGGGATTCTTGACTCAACCTCCCCTCCTCAAAATGCTATTGTGGATTTGTTTTCTCCCCTCCTCATCAAACCATCCTCGTTCCTCTGTGAGCCGTGTCTCGGCTCGCACTGAGGAGGAGAGTAGCTGGAGATGCCAAGCCCCGTGTAACCTTATGAAGGTCATTCTTTAAGGAGGTGATTGCCATTCATGCATTCGTGGATTCAGTCATTTTTTTTTCAAACCGTGAGTATTTATTAAGATCCCACCATGTGCTAGATCCCTGGGATACAATGGCAAGCAAATAACACCAGCTTTTCACACTGATAGTCCTCTAAGAAAATCCATTTCTAGGACAGTTGCATAGGCAATAACAAGACATTGTGAAAGGGGAAGGACAGCGGGCCTCAGAGCATATGGCCAGAGCCTCTGGTTGCTTCCAGGTGGAATCAGGGCTTCTGAATTCATACGGGAGCTCTGACAGTGGAATCTCAGGCAATGTAACAGACTACTGTGGGAGACAGGAGTGCAGTGAGCTCTGGTCCCACTCCCAGCCTTGGTCCTAATGAACCAAGGGACTTTTGCAAGTCAGTTTACTTCTTGTCCTTGTTTTTCTTCTCAGTACAATCAGGACATTGATCTTAATAGTATCGAAGTTCCCTTTGTTTTTGTTTTTGTTTTTTTAAAAAATTAATTAATTAATTAATTATTTTTTAAAAAATTGTTACTAAAATTTTTTTTCCAGTGTTTCAAGATTCATTCCCCATTCCCCACACCCAGTGCTCCACACTTTAGGTGTCCCCAGTACCCACCACCAGGCTCTCCCATCCCTCCACCCCCCTCCCTCCAAGTCCCTCAGTTTGTTTCTGTGTTCAAAGTCTCTGTTGTTTCGTTTCCCTCCCTAGATTACCCTAGTTCC
>PITA01013051.1:0-59074 GCA_004023965.1 Spilogale gracilis
CCAACTTTTGTAGCAACATGGACTGGACTGGAAGAGATTATGCTGAGTGAAATAAGCCAAGAAGAGAAAGTCAAGTATCGCATGGTCTCACTTACTTGCGGTGCATGAGGGGCAAACTGGAGGACAGTGGCAGAAGGAAAGCAAATGGGAACTAGGGTAATCTAGGGAGAGAAACGATACAACAGAGATTTTGAACACAGAAACAAACTGAGGGACTTGGAGGGAGGGGGGTGGAGGGATGGGAGAGCCTGGTGGTGGGTACTAGGGACACCTAAAGCGGGGAGCACTGGGTGTGGGGAATGGGGAATGAATCTTGAAACACTGGAAAAAAAAATTTAGTAACAATAAAAAAAAAAAATCTAAAAAAAAAAAAAATTACCAAAAAGTATCATTTTAAAAAATTATACTGTAATAAAATGCTAGGGGGGGAGCAAATACTAAGACTTTATTTTTTTCATATCACTCTGTTTCCAAGTCTATAATAGTTTTCCAATAAATTGAACTGATATATTCCCATAAAATGGGTGAGGTAAGTTAAAGTGTTTTAAGAAAAATTGTGTCTGTGTGTGTATTTCACAACACATGGTTATCTGTAATATGCAAGAAATTAGTCTTTTCAGATCCTTTTGATAATTCTGCTTTTTCTTCCTCCAAATCACTGGAGAATTCTTTAAGTCTGAAGATGTTCAGGGATCATTACTTTTATGAAGGATAAATTGCTGCTTGTGGCTGAAGAGCTTCTTCTGGCCCCAAACAACATCTAAAGCTGTCACTGCCTGTCATTATTCTGATTAAAAAATCATGAAATGGCCACTACAGAGGATTTCACCTCTGTGAACAATGTTCTTATTCACACACTTGTTCAAAGTGTTTTTATTTTTTTTTGTTTTTTTTTTTAAGATTTTATTTATTTATTGACAGAGAGATCACAAGTAGACAGAGAGGCAGGCAGAGAGAGAGGAGAAAGCAGACTCCCTGCTGAGCAGATAGCCTGATGCGGGCCTGGATCCCAGGACCCTGAGATCATGACCTGAGCTGAAGGCTGAGGCTTTAACCCACCCCACTGAGCCACTCAGGCGCTCTCAAAGTGTTTTTAAATGGAAAAAAAAAAAAAAAGGATAAAACATTTCTCGAGAACATATGATAGCCACACAAAATTATAATCTCTGAAGATACTGGAAAGTTCTCAGAAGAGCCATTCAATAAAACTGAAAAGTCTAATTAGAGGTTAACTGTATTTATAACTGATAAAAAGCACACACTCTCCATCACATATATAACTGATATTTATGACACATTCCATTAATTCACTGTGAATATTTATTGAACACAAAATATACAACAAATGTGATAACTTATTAAAAAAGAAATAGGCACCATCTTTTCTCAAGAAATTGAGCTCATGTTAATTCTTGTTAGTAAGCTTCTATTTCAGTGGGAAAAAATGTACTTCAAACTTTAACCAACTACTTGAAAGTTACAGAACTTTTCATATAATGGCCTCAGCTACAACTCTCTGCACTTAAACACGGCTGAACCATTCACTTAACAGTATGTTCAGAGACTTTTTAAATGTCCCTGTTAACATTAGATATATCAACCTCCACTGCTCATTTGGGACTTTCTGCCCTTTTCCACTCTCCTAAGCTCTG
Organism: Spilogale gracilis; assembly: GCA_004023965.1. Taxonomy (NCBI): domain Eukaryota; kingdom Metazoa; phylum Chordata; class Mammalia; order Carnivora; family Mephitidae; genus Spilogale; species Spilogale gracilis. The sequence continues at coordinate 1,653 of PITA01013051.1, forward strand.
TGAAGTCAGGGATGTTGGTTGTGTGTATCAAAATATTCTCCTGTTGAACACAACATAGTACCCATAGGCATTCAAATAAGTTTAAGTGATAAAATCTTGTGTCTTTAAGTATCTATGGAACTTTACACCTTTTTGGATTTCTCTCTCTCTCTCTCTTTTTTTTTTTTTGGTGATTACAGCATAGTGACCAGTATAGGCCTACCTAGAATCAGACAATCTCAATTGGAATCTCACATCTGCTACTTACTGACTGTGATATTGTGGGTAAGCTCCATAAATCCTGTGTGTTCAGTTTCCCTACTGATAAAAGGAAGATAATAATAATAATAGTACCTCTCTCAGGGGCTTGTTTTGAGTATTAAATAAATAGCACATGTAAATGGGGTTTTTTGGTATAGAAACTAGCACGTTGTAAGTCTCCAATAAGTGCAACCTGTTATTATTATGTTTCCAGTCTAAGTTTGATCTGTGATCTTATACTAGAAGAAAAAAATCTATGCTCACTGTCTGGCTTTCCCTAAGCCTGGTCCCTGGAACACCACTTGAAACAAGGTAGATAAGCCTATCTTGCCCCCTTCAAATAAAGACAGAATGAGATATTTTAAGGTTGTGAATTGAGGCAATATAAAGCATCTGCTCAGCTGCTCTGACATGAGGGGAGAGGCCAAGAGGAAATAGATTTTCAGAAGTTCAGTGAGACTAGATTATAAAACATACATGATACTAGACTATCATGACTCATGCAAAGTTACAGAATGAGGATGATGCCATATGAATGCAGGTATTTGAGAAGTTTTTGGTGGCTTTTTCTATAGTGTGAATTAGGGGAAATGTTTGTGGCCAACACTGTGGAGGAGTAAGGAGGAAATTTTGGAGACGTGGCTTTCACCATGCGTGAGATTAGTTAGTAAGTCCTCACAAATGCAAATGTCTGTATGGGTCTCACTTATACACAACCATATTTGTTAAAACAAAGAGAAAACCAAGAACTTAACAAGGGAGCTATCTCACCTAAAAGCATTTAAGTTCAAATAAAAAATTTAAAAGGCTGTTGCAGCCTTGGAAAATCATAACCATTACCTTCTTTCTTCTAAGATGGCAAGATGACAATTATAAAATGAAATGAAGGAAATGAATACAAGGCATATCTTCAGGAAAAAAAAAATCAGTATGATCTGATGCCTGGATGTATGAGAAGAACTAGAATGAGGTATATGTAAATGATCATAACAACAGTTCCAAACTTGGGTGGCAGGAAATGATGAAATTGGAGAAAGAACCATTAAAAGTGGCCTACTTTTGGCAGGCGTACTTTTGTTTCTTGTGTCCTTCCAGCTTACCAGTTGCAATATATATTCCAGCCAAAAAAAAATTTTTTTAAGATTTTATCTATTTATTTATTTATTTATTTGACAGAGAGAAACATAGCTAGAGAGGGAACACAAGCAGGGGGACTAAGAGAGGGAGAAGCAGGCTTCCCATTGAGCAGGGAGCCCGATGCAGGGCTGGATCCCAGGTCTCCAGGACCATGACCTGAGCCGAAGGCAGTCGCTTAACGACTAAGCCACCCAGGCACCCTCCAGCCAAAATTTTTAATTGAGATGGCACATTATCATACTTAGCATCCTAAAGTAGGAACTATTTTTTATTTTACGAAACAAAAGTTTCTCTAAACCAGACATGTTCCCAGAATATTTTTAAAATTTTTAAAATCTCTGCAGCTTATGTCACTGTTAGCATCTTCTTTCATCTAGAGTTGTTTATCACCAAATCAACATCATATTTTTTCTTCTATAAGGCAGTTTTACTGAGGCTTAATACTTGATGTCACTAAATGAAAGTGATACACGACTCATAACAAAATGGAAAAAGCCAATCTCTAAACTCCATTTTAAATAAATAGAGCTTACAACCCCTTAGCGAGATGAATAAGCTTTTTTGCTTTATTGGCTTTTGACAAAGTTGTAGATGCAAACATGGATCGGCTGATGCAGCAGAAATTCTGCAGTTTAGTAGTTCTAAGATTATTATGTTGCCCTTGCTAAAATACACAACATCTAATTTTTTTGTGTGAAATTAAATATGCCCTGCAATTTTCAATAAAATGCTAAAAGATACATTTCTGTATGCATATGCTCTTTTAGAATAATTTTATCTGGCTAAACATCCATGAAGTAGTTTTATTCTCTCATGATTCCTTATTATGAAGATATCTCTTATATAAACAGACATTACCTTTTTCCTAACTGAATCATTCAATAGTACTATAACTTGATATTTGCATCTACAGTAACAATTTGATGAAGAGAGCTAGATCATGCCAAACAGGTATTTAAATGATGTTTACAAGAGAAGCATTTTATGTCTTAGAATATAATGTTAAATGGAAAAGAAGAATACAAAACTATATACACAGTGTTATGATTTTTGAACATGGCTTAAAATTATTTAATATTTTTGCCACCAGGAGGGAAGGTCTAAAACCCATCCTCTTGAATCTAGATGGGCTTGTGATGTTTCAACCAACAGACTGGAGGAAGTAATGCCCTGTGACCCCCGAGACTGGATCAGAAAAGACCACAGTCCCGAGCTGCCATGTCAGAAGCCAGACTACTCTGAGACTATTGTCATAGAGAAGCCACATGAAGGCCCTTGATGGACAGTCCCAGTTGAGTCCAACCCATGTCACAGGTGAATATTGAAGCCATCTTGGCACTGGACCATCCAACCCAAGCTGTTCTAGTCCTCTCCCATCTGAGGCTCCCTACTTGAGGACACAGCCACAGTAGAACACTGGAAAGCTGACCCATATATGTCCTTTCTGAATTTTTTTTTCACTGATGGTTTTATTTTTTTTCTTTTTTTTAAAATGTTTTCAGTGTTCCAAAATTCATTGTTTATGTACCACACCCAGTGCTTCATGTAATATGTGCTCTCCTTAATACCCACCACTAGGCTCACCCATACTCCCACCTGCCTCCCCTCTAAAACCCTCAGTTTGTTTCTCAGAGTCCACAGTCTTTCATGGTTCATCTCCTCCTCCAATTTCCCCCAATTCACTTTTCCTTTCTTTCTCCTAATGTCTTCCATGTTATTCCTTATTTTCCACAACTTAGTGAAACCATATGATAATTGACTTTCTCTGCTTGATTTATTTCACTGAGCATAATCTCCTCCAGTACTGTCCATGTTGATACAAATGTTGGGTATTTATCCTTTCTGATGACTAAGTAATATTCCATTGTATATATGGACCATATCTTCTTTATCTATTCAACTATTGAAGGGCATCTCAGCTGTTCCACAGTTTGGCGATTGTGGACATTGCTATGAACTTTGGGGCACCTGTACATATGGCCCTTCTTTTCACTGCATCTGTATCTTTGGGTTAAATAGCCAGTAGTGCAATTGCAGGGTCATAGGGTAGCTCTAATTTTAATTTTTTGAGGAATGTACACACTCTTTTCCAAAGTGGCTGCACCAACTTGCACTCCATCAACAGTGTAAGACAGTTCCCCTTTGTCCACATCCTCTCAATCACTTGTTTCCTGTCTTATTAGTCTTTGCCACTTTAACTGGTGTAAGATGGTATCTCAATGTGGTTTTGATTTGAATTTCCCTGAGGGATAATGATGATAAACATTTTTTCAGCATCTGCTAGTCATTTGTATGTCTTCTATGGAGAAGTATCTGTTCATGTCTTCTGCCCATTTTTTTACATGATTGCCTGTTTTTTGGGTGTTGAGTTTGAGGAGTTCTTTATAGATCTTGGATATCAGCCCTTTGTCTGGAGGGTCATTTGCAAATATCTTCTCCCATTCTGTGTGTTGCCTCCTTGTTTTGTTGACTGTTTCCTTTACTGTGCAGAAGCTTTTTATTTTCATGAAGTCCCAAAAGTTCATTTTTGCTTTTGTTTCCTTTGCCTTTGGAAACATTTCTTGAAAGAAGTTGCTGTGATCGATGTCAAAGAGGTTACTGCCTATGTTCTCCTCTAGGATTTTGATGAATTCGTGTCTCACATTGAGGTCTTTCATCCATTTTGAGTTTATCTTTGTGGTTGGCATAAAAGAATGGTCTAGTTTCATTCTTCTATATGTAACTGTCCAATTTTCCCAGCACCATTTATTGAAGAGACTGTCTTTTTTCCACTGGATATTTTTTCCTGCTTTGTTGAAGACTATTTGACCATAGAGTTCAGGGTTCATATCTCTTCTCTCCACTCTGTCCTATTGGTCTATGTGTCTGTTTTTGTGCCAGTACCATACTATCTTGGTGATCATAGCTTTGTAATCAGGTAACGTGAAGCTCCCAGCTTTGTTTTTCTTTTTCAACATTTCCTTAGAAATTTGGGGTCTTTTCTGGTTCCATAAAAATCTCAGGATTGTTTGTTCCAGCACTTTGAAAACTGCTGGTGGAATTTTGATTGGGATGCCATTCATATGGGCAGTATAGACATTTTAACAATGTTTATTCTTCTGATCCATGAGCATGGGATGTTTTTCCATCTTTTTGTGTCTTCTTCAATTTCTTTCATGAGTGTTCCTCAAGTACAGCTCCTTTACATTTTTGTTTAGGTTTATTCCAAGGTATCTAATGGTTTTTGGTACTATTGTGAATGGAATCAATTGTTTAATTTCTGTTTCTACAGTTTCATTGTTAGTATATAAGAAAGCAGCTGATTTCTCTGCATTGATTTTGTATTCTGCCACATTACTGAATTTCTGTATGAGTTCTAGTAATTTGGGGATGGAGTCTTCTGGGTTTTCCACATAAAATATCATGTCATCTGCAAAGAAAGAGAGTTTGACCTCTTTGCCAATTTGAATACATTTTATTTCTTTTTGTTGTCTGACAGCTGTCGCTAGGACTTCTAGTACTATTTTAAATGATAGTGATGAGAGAGGGCATCCTTGTCGTGATCTCCTGATCTTCAGGGAAAGACTATCACCTTTTCCCCATTGAGAATATTTGCTGTGGGTTTTTCATAGATGGATTTTATGAAATTGAGGGATGTTTCCTCTATCCCTGTACTCTGAAGAGTTTTAATCAGGAAAGGATGCTGTGTTTTGTCAAATGCTTTTTGTGCATCAATTGAGAGGAACAAGTGTTCTTCATTCTTTTCTTATTAGTTTGTTCTGTCACATTGACTGATTTTGAGTGTTGAACCAACCTTGCATCCCAGGGATAAACCCCACCTGGTCGTGGTGCATAATCTTTTTAATGGACCATTTGATCCTATTAGCTAGGATCTTGCTGAGAATCTTGGAATTCATATTCATCAGGAATACTGGTCTGAAATTCTCCTTTTTGATGGGGTCTTTGCCTGGTTTGGGAATCAAGGTAATGCTGGCTTCATAGAAAGAGTCTGGAAGTTTTCCTTCTGTTTCTATTTTTTAAAACAGCTTCAAAAGAAGGGGTATTATTTCTTCTTTTAATGTTTGGCAGAATTCCCCAGGGAATCCATCAGTTCCTGGGCTCTTGTTTTTTGATCATTGTTTCAATTTTGTTACTAGATATTGGTCTATTCAGATTGTCAATTTCTTCCTGTTTCAATCTTGGAAGTTTATAGATTTTCAGGAATGCATCAATTTCTTCTAAGTTGCTGAACTTACTGGCATATGAATGTTGATGATAATTTCTGATAATTGTTTCTATTTCCTTGGTGTTAGTCATGATCTCTCTCCTTTCATTCATTTTATTAATTTGGGTCCTCTTTCTTTTTCTTTTGGATTAGTTTGGCCAGGGATTTATTGATCTTATTAATTCTTCCAAGAGCAGCTTCTAGTTTCCTTGATGTGTTCTACTGAGAACTCTACTGAGTTTCTAAGAACTCATTGATCTCTGCTCTAGTCTCAATTATTTCCCTTCTTGTGCATGGGGTTGGCTTAATTTGTTGTTGATATTGCAGTTCTTTAGGGTGTAAAGAGAGTTGGTGTATTTGGGATTTTTCCTTTTTTTTTTTTTTAGTGAGGCTTGGATGGCTATGTATTTCCCCCTTAGGACCATCTTTGCCATATTCCATAGGTTATGGACCGATGTGTGTTCATTCTCATTGGTTTACATGAATTGTTTCGTCTTTGAGTTCCTGGTTGATTCTTGAACAGGATGGTCTTTAACTTCCAAGTATCTGAATTTCCTCTAAACTTTTTCTTGTGATTGAGTTCCAGTTTCAAAGAACTATGATCTGAGAATATGCAGGGAATAATCTCAATCTCAATCTTTTGGTACCAGCTGAGACCTGATTTGTGATCTAGTATGTGGTCTATTCTAGATAAAGTTCCATATGCACTCGAGAAGAATGAGCATTCTGTTGTTTTAGGGTGGAATGTTCTGTACATATCTATGAGGTCCATCTGGTCTGTGTCATTCAAAGTCTTGTTTCTTTGTTGACTTTCTGCTTAGATAATCTGTCTATTGCTAAGAGTGATGTGTTATGATCCCATACAATTAGTGTATTCTTAACAATATGACTCTTTATTTTGATTAACAGTTGGCTCATGTAGTTGGCTGCTCCCATGTTGGGGCATAAATATTTACAGTTGTTAGATCTTCTTGGTGGATAGACCCTTTAAGAATGATGTAGTCACCTTCTGTATCTCTGACTACAGTCTTTACCTTAAAATCTAGTTTATCTGATATGAGAATCATAACCTCAGCTTTCTTGAGACCCGTTGGCATGAAAGATGGTTCTCCATCCCTTCACTTTCAGTATGGCTGTATCTTTAGGTTCAAAATATGTCTCTTGTAGACATCATATGGATGGTTCCTGTCATTTTACCCAGTCTACAACCCTGTGACATTTTATGGGAGCATTTAGGCCATTCATGTAGAGAGTGATTATTAGAAAGATAAGTTTTTATTGACATTATGTTGCCTGTGAAGTTTTTGTTTCTATAGATTATCTCTAAAGTTTTGTTGTATGTCACTCTTGGGTTCTTTCTTCTTCTCTAGAACCCCCCCCCCCTTAGTATTTCTTGTAGTGCAAGCTTGGTGGTCACATAATCTTTTAAACCTTGTCAATCTAGGAAGCTCTTTACCTCTCCATCTGTTCTGAATGTCAGTTTTGCTAAATAAAATATCCTTGGTTACATGTTCTTCTCATTTAGTGCTCTGCATATGTCTTGCCAGTCCTTTCTGGCTTGCCAGTTTCTATGGACAGGTCTGACGTTATTCTGGTGGTCCTCCCACTGTACATAAGGTAGCTGCCCTTAAGACATCTTCTCTGGATTTATGACTCATGAATTTCACAATCACATGCCTGGAGGTCTTTCTACCCTCGTTGATCTTGGGGGTGGGGGGCATTCTCTCTGCCTCTAGGACATGAACACTTGTTCCATTCCCCAGATTAGGGAAATTTTCATTCTAGGATTTGTTCAACTATATCTTCTAGTCTTCTTTCTCTCTCCAACCCCTCAGGGATCCCAATAATTCTGACATTGAAAAGTTTCATGGTGTCATTTATTTCCCTAATTCTGTTTTCATGGCTTCTGAACTATTTGTTCCAAGCCTCCTCCTGATCCTTCTTTTCTATCAGTTTGTCTTCTAGATCACTAATTCGATCTTCTGCCTCATTTACCCTAGCTGTTGGAATATTTAGATTAGATTGGATCTCACTGAGAACATTTTTTAGTTCTGCCAGATCTGCTCTCACTTCAGACCTTAGAGAGTCTATGTTGCCACTAATGGTCTTCTCTAACCTAGCCATTGACTAGATAAATGTTACCTTGGATTCCACTTCTGACATATTGTTTATGTCCCTATCCAATAGTTCTGTGGCAGAGGTCACAGTCTCTGAATTTTTCCTTTGTTGGGTGTTCTTCCTCCTAGCCATTTTGGTGAGAGGTGGTTGAGGGGATGTATAGCTGAATGTATCAACCACAATCCAGGCAAGGTGCACCCTAGACTTATTCTGGGTGGTCATAAGCTGAGTGGATCCACACGCCAGCCCCCTTTCTGAATTTTTAAACAGAATCCTTTTGCACAAGAAAATGTCTCTCTTATATGCTACTGGTATGTTACAAACAGCTCACATCAGCTTTTGAGAAATGGCTATTATATTTTCAGGGGTTCTGAAAGCAAATTGTGGCAGAGCCATTAAAAATTACAGTTGAACAAGTTATAGTAAAAGAAAAGTAAATCAATACTCAAAACCCATTACACTTTAATTATTTTACTACTTCAAGGTAGAGATTATGCCTTGAATTTACTATTGTCTGTAATTCCTATCAAATTTATCATATTTCCATTTAAATAGTAATATATTCCATTTTTATGGTTATAATCTATTAAGTATTAGAAAATCACTCAATCATGATGAGATATATAATAATTTACTGATCTGTCATCAAAAGATGAAGCCCTTTTAGGTATATACGTAGTGTTAGACTATGGAGAGAGAAATTAAGAGGTGGCAGAGAGAAAAAAAATAGTTTTTTTTTTTCTCCTTAAGAACTTCAACCAACTAGTACTCAGCTGAATAGGTAATACCTGTTAGTATCTAGTAATTGTTTGAATGGACATGAAATAACTTTTTAGTAAAAATTCTTCATATTGTGCATCAGTTATATCCACTTAAAAATCCATATACTTTTTCAAAATGACCCTTTAGCCCTGATGAAAATACTTTGCCAAACTAAACCCAGGTGAAATCTAATTTCACTTGAGCTTCTTATAAAATTAATTTTAATGCCTAATCATACGGTCTTCATGCTGACAAAATCCATACTGAAGTTAATGAGACAGATGTCTCCAAGGAATATCTGAAATTTTTATTCTACTGAAACAGCAGTAGTTCAAAGATCTTGGTTTTAATACTTTCCCCTCCACCAACTTTTATGAAAAAAAAAAAAAGCAAGAAAAAAGAAAACCTCAGATATGTTAAAGCTAAATCTATGTGAAAGATTAGGTAAAAAGTTAATGTTAGGTTCCCAACATTAAAAAGGATACCCTGACAAAACTCACTTATTTTCTTTAATATTTTATTTATTTGACAGAGAGAAACACAGCCAGACAGGGAACACAAGCAGTGGGAGTGAGAGGGAGAAGCAGGCTTCCTGCTGAGCAGGCAGCCAGATGTGGGGCTCGATCCCGGGACTCCGTGATCATGACCTGAGCTGAAGGCAGTGGCTTAACCACTGAGCCACCCAGGCAGCCCATTATTTTTATTTTTTATAAATGATTATCTTTAATTCAAATATCTCTGAGACCATATTTTTTTTAAAGATTTTATTTATTTGACAGAGAGAAACATAGCCAGAGAGGGAACACAAGCAGGGGGAGTGAGAGAGGGAGAAGCAGGCTTCCCGCTGAGCAGGGAGCTGAATGTGGGACTCGATCCCGGGTCTCCAGGATCATGACCTGAGCCGAAGGCAGTCGCTTAACCAACTGAGCCACCCAGGCACCCTCTGAGACCATATTTTTATGCTTCTCTCATCTCAAAAGTGTTGAAGTTACACATCCTAACGTGTGAGTTGCTCTGTTTCTATAACAAGAGAAAAAAAAAAAAACTACAACAAGAGAATGGATAGAAGATATTTACTACAACTTTTTGACAACTCATATGTAACTGAATTCTATTGCCAAGGTCGGTGAATTTAATATTTTCTGTGGAATCACAGGATTATATCAAGATGTTTCAAAGATTACTGAAAATCTGTGATGTATGTTATATTTTAAGTTTGTAAACATCTTATAAGTTTTAATTGAAAAAAAATACACAAACATTGCAAACATTGAATACAGTATTTTATTTCATATCCAGACTTTAGAATTAATCTTCTCATGCTATGGTTTTGCATGTGAACATGGTATAAATATATTGTTAGGCTAAAATGCTTTTTAAAAATGAGTAACTCTATGTATCAATTATGGTAAAAATGTTTGGGAGATGCTCTATTATTGCAGATATAAGAGTTAGATATATCGTTCAGTGGTTGTCATGGCTTAGCACTTAGGCTTCTATCAGATAATAGATGCTCAGATCTTTTAAAACACCTTGAGGATGCAAAGTACTAGAGTCTAACTTTATGTTTGTGACCTTTTATATTTTAATATTTTACTTGTAAAATCATGCTACAGAAGAAATGAGTAATCAAAATAACAATCACCATCTGAACTCATATCAAACAAACTTGATTCAGAAAGAGGATTAAAGCAAGATCAAAAACTCTCGCAAAATGTCCAAAGGATTGTGTTTGGACTAATGTGCTTTTGTGCATGATTTTGCAAAATAGTTTTATATTCTCTGCAAATTAAAACATCTTAAAACAAAACACAGCAAACTAAAAGATAAGATTTTATATCTTCAACAAAACTTTATGGTCGAATGTGTAGTTGAAATGTTCCCATAAAAATAACTCCAAGTTCAAATGGCTTCTCTGGTCAATCCTCACCAACAATAGGTAAAAAATAACACTAATTCTATGCAACTTCTTCCAGAAACTTAGAAGGAGAAGATATCCCTACCTCATTTTTGTAGTCCCACATTGCCCTAGCACAAAAGAGAGAGACCACAGGAAAGCTACAACTCAAAAGTAACACAGACACAAAAATGAAGACAAAAAACTTTGTAAATAAATTATAAAAATACTTCAAATGATAATGGATTATGAGCAAGCGGAATTTATCCCAAGAACGCCAAGTCTGTTTAAAATTTCTAAGTGCCCCTCAACAGATAATGGGATAAAGAAAATGTGACATATCTCTGTAATGGAATATCATTGAGGCTTAACAAAGAAGGAAATCCTGCCATTTGCAATACCATGGATGGACCTGGAGGACATCACGCTAAGAGAAATAAGCCAGAACAGAAAGACAAATACTAAATGATCTCAGTTACAGTGAAATCTAAAACAGTCAAACTCACAGCAGCAGAGAATAGAATGGTAGTTGCCAAGGGGTGGAGAGAGAGGGAATTGGGGAGGTGACAGTCAAAGGATATTGTAAACTTTCAGTTAGACAAGATGAGTAAGTTCTGGAGATGCAGCACACAGCATAGTGTCTGCAGCTAACAGTATTATATGGTATATGTAAAACTCACTAAGAAGGCAGATCTCATGTTATGTGTTCTTATCACACACGTACACATATACACACAAATAATAGCAATAACAATAATAATTAATAATAATAATGGAAGTGCAAGGAAACTTTGAAAGGTAATAGACATGTTTATGGCCTTGATGACAGTGATGGCTTCATGATCATATACTTATCCCCAAACTCAAAAGGTATATATTAAATATGTACACCTTTCCCATGTCAATCATATCTCAGTAAGGTGGTTTAAAAAATAATTTTTTAAAAAATTAATCACTGTCATTTATCATATTGAGAATGAAAAATATGATCATATCAAGTTACAAAATAAAAAATCTGAACAAAATCCAAGTCCAATTCCTGATAAAAACTTAGCAAGCCAGGCATAGAAGAAAATATTCTCAACTTAATAAACAGCATCTATGCAAAACCTACAGCTAGTAGCATACTTACGGGTAAAAAAAATATATACTACTTATCCCCTAAGGTCAGAAATAAGACAAGGAAGTCTCTTCTCATCACCTGCTAAATTCACTGCTAAAATATAAACTTCATGACATAAGGAAGTTTCTCAACTTTGTGTCCTCGATACTTAGAACAACCAGGGGTAGATGGCAGTTAATAATTAATTTTCATGAAAGAATGTAAAAACAAATATTTTTAGTTTCACAAATACAATAGATAGCAACATGATACAAAATACATAATGTGGAGGATTGGAAGAAATAAATATTAAATTTATTTGAAATAATTATAACTCAATATGGAGATATTTTTACTCTCTGTGTGTTTGTTTCACATAATGTACATGTAATGATAAATAGGAGAAAGAGTAATAACTTTCTTAAATGTGACAAACAAAAGTAGATAAATATGTGTTTAAATCATTTATTAACATACTATTTATTAAGGAAGCAATGATGCCTGATAGCAAGAAAACTATAAAAAGAGTAGTTCACATAAGAGTGTTTGTTAAAAGGTATTCAGGGGTGCCTGGGTGGCTCAGTTGGTTAAGCAACTGCCTTCGGCTCAGGTCATGATCCCAGAGACCCGGGATCGAGTCCCACATTGGGCTTCCTGCTCAGTGGGAAGCCTGCTTCTCCCTCTCTCACTCCCCCTGCTTCTGTTCCCTCTCTAGCTATGTTTCTCTCTGTCAAATAAATAAATAAAATCTTAAAAAAAAAAAAAAAAGGTAGTCACATCATCTTTGTTATACTGAGAAGTACTAGCAGTGAAAGACTGCTACAGCTTTTATTTATTTATTTTTTAAAAGATTTTATTTATTTGACAGAGAGAAACACAGCCAGAGAGGGAACACAAGCAGCGGGAGTGAGAGAGGGAGAAGCAGGTTTCCCCGCCGAGCAGGGAGCCCGATGTGGGACTCGATCCTGGGTCTCTCGGATCATGACCTGAGCCGAAGGCAGTCGTTTAACCAACTGAGCCACCCAGGTGCCCCAAGACTGCTACAGCTTTTAAATAGATTTTACTTAATACTTTAAATAGATTTACTTAATACAACATTTATTTCAGTATTTAGACTCGTGTAATCAATTAGGTAATGTTAGTCTGGTATTTCTATCTATCTATCTATTTATTTATTTTTACTGGAATATTGAAGTGAGTCAAAGTTATATGATTAATATTTCAAACTAAAGAGTAAATTGCCATAATCTTTTGCCAACAAAGCTGAACGTCTATCTTATTAATACAGTTACAGTACTTTGCGTGTATAGCTTATTGAGAGGTTTGATTGGCTCAGTGAGTCCAGTGCAATATTCGAGAGCTGTTGAGTTACCACTCTTTGGAGCAGATACAAATCTCAGCCTATGAATCCAGATGGGCAAGAAATGTTAGTGCATTTTTCTATAAATTATATAGATGCTTAAAACAAGCTCGCATGAATTTCAGGGGTTCTGACCACTGCCTCCAAAGGGGCATTTAATCTGTGGGGAGAATCCTTAATATGAAAACAAGGGAAGGCACTTATGGACACTATGTTTTCAGATTCTTCTCCCAGTGACAAAGCTTTTTCTAGAACACTGTTCATTCAGGTCACATCTGGGCCACCCTTTCTATCTGTAACAAGTCTATCACTTCATAGTACTAGAATTAGGGGTACTTTAAAAAGAACACTGACAAGCCTTACAGCACTCACGTAAACTGGAGCCCAGGTCTCTGGGTTTGAATCCCAGCCTTACCGGTCACTAATTCTATAATCTTGGGCACCATAATTAGCATGTGTGTGTCTCAGCTTTCTCCTGTGAAAAATGGGAATAATAATATGATTTGAAATGTTATTATTATAGTACATAAAACAGTTCCTGACAGTCTGGTTATACAGTTAAGGATTATCATTGCCATAGTTGCCACATGAATTTGCCACAAAATGGGGGTAGAGAAGAATCAGGGATATGGTTGCCCAAATATCACTCTTATTATATGGCTTAAATGAAGGGACAAATAGATTTCCAAAAATGAACCTCAAGACCCTCATAAGCTGCACTGAAAACCATTATTCCCCACCTCCACCCATTGGAACCTGGCACTGCAAAACCTACAGCCTAAAAAAGCAGTGTAGAACACAGGCTTCCAGGGAGCAGGAATGAGATGATTGGATACACAGGTCAAGCACCTCCTCCTAATTTACACATGAATTTAAGCCATCCATTTTCTGTAAGTGAATGGGAGACTTAGACTGACAAGGAGCCAGGCAGGTGATCAGAGGAATAAAAGCACTGCCCTCTGACAACTATAGTCAGTTATCAAAATGGAACACTTTTTTTCCCCTACTCTCCAGCCCTTACAGGTGCTTTTCTTGTGCCTAGAAAGAAGTGTGAAGAAACTGCTGGATAAGTAAGTTCTGAAATAAAAAAACCTGTAGAGTTGTTGATTTTGCTTTTCAAACAAAGCAACTCTATAGTTATTTTTTTCTTTGCCTAGGAATATATAGATTAATATTATGCAAAGATAAATGTCTCTGTAGAAGATATACAAACGGCTAACAGACACATGAAAAAATGTTCAGCGTCACTAGCTATCAGGGAAATTCAAATCAAAACCACTCTAAGATACCACCTTACACCAGGCAGAATGGCCAAAATTAACAAGACAGAAAACAACAAGTGTTGGAGAGGCAGCGGAGAAAGGGGAACCCTCTTACACTGTTGGTGGGAATGTAAACTGGTGCAGCCGCTTTGGAAAACAGTGTGGAGATTCCTTAAAAAATTATAGATAGAGCTACCCTATGACCCTGCAATTGCACTACTGGGTATTTACCCCAAAGATACAGATGTAGTGAAAAGAAGGGCCATATGCACCGCAATGTTCATCGCAGCAATGGCCACAATCGCCAAACTGTGGAAAGAGCCAAGGTGCCCATCAACAGATGAATGGATAAAGAAGATGTGGTACATATATACAATGGAATACTATGCCTCCGTCAGAAAGGATGAATATCCAACTTTTGTAGCAACATGGACTGGACTAGAAGAGATTATGTTGAGTGAAATAAGCCAAAAAGAGAAAGTCAAGTATGGCATGGTTTCACTTACTTGCGGTGCATGAGGGGTAAATTGGAGGACAGTGGGAGAAGGAAAGCAAATGGGAACTAGGGCAATCTAGGGAGGGAAATGAAACAACAGAGACTTTGGACATAAAAACAAACTGAGGAACTTGGAGGGAGGGGGGTGGAGGGATGGGAGAGCCTGGTGGTGGGTACTGGGGACACCTAAAGCGTGGAGCACTGGGTGTGGGGAATGGGGAATGAATCTTGGAACACTGGAAAAAAAAAATTTAGTAACAATAAAAAAATAAATAAATAAAATAAAATAAAATATAAAAGCATTGCTTTCTTTGCTTTCTCTACCATTGCACTGAGTGACTGATTTAAGACCTGCAATATCATGTAGTTTCCCTGGATATTCTGGATATTGTGTTTGTTCCAGTCTTCCTTTGCTCTCAGATACCCCGTGTCCATTATAGGATTCCCCACCCCACGAATATGCTGCAAAGTGGAGACAGCAGAAGGCAGAATCATCCAGATATAAGATCTCCCCATTTTCCTCAGACTCTCCTCATTCTTCAGGATAGAGATGTTTAAACTGTTGTGAGAGAGAGGCACAGAGTCTTCTATCATTCTCCCTTTTGTTTTCTTTACAACACACCAATTCCAACTAGTACAAAGCTCAAAAAGCAAAAGTTGACTTCTGGGAAAATGGAATCCAGGTACATTAATAGGCAGAGAGGGACAAGAGTTGATAAGAGATTACAGGAAAATAAAGGTTAACATTTTAAAATAACATCCAACACATACATGTCATTACATGATTGTGATAAAATTGGATTTTCTAGGGTACCTGGGTGGCTCAGTTGATTAAGCGACTGCCTTTGGCTCAGGTCATGATCCTGGAGACCCAGATCAAGTCCCACATCGGGCTCCCTGCTGGGCAGGAAACCTGCTTCTCCCTCTCTCACTGCCCCTGCTTGTGTTCCCTCTCTGGCTGTTTCTCTTGGTCAAATAAGTAAAATCTTTATAAAAAATAATTGGATCTTCTAGTGTGAGATCAACATGCAACAAAAGTATGAGTAGTTTGAAATGGAAGCTGAAATGTTTGAAATGAAATTCTTGAAAAACCCTATTAAAATATCTGAAAATAACTGTTCAGTAAAAAATCTAAATTTAAACAGGATAAGGAAGTTGATCATTGACTCTCTTCAACTTAATAACTTTCCAATCAAGAAATCTGTGTAGTCAAGAAATTTTGCTTTCAAAGTTAAATCCTCTTTCAAAAGTTCAGATCAGTTGATTTAAAACTAATTAGAATAAGTTACTATAAAGCAAGGGGTAAAAATTCTAAAATACTTGCAACTATGTTTCTGCATGAATCAATCGTTTTTTACTTTTGATAAAGTGAGATGGAAATAGAAGGTGGTTCTGTAGACTCTCTTAGAGATTAAGGAATCAATTCATTTTAAAAGGGAACACATTATATCAGCCTTAGAATGGATAAAATACCACATTCTGTAAATAGTAAAAACTTGGTGCCATTTGGACTACTGGGGACCATATAAGAACAGCAGCAATAAAAGTAACTAACATGTTTAAACTTTATTTCCTTTGTACTAGATACTAATCAAAGTGCTGCACATATTAATTCTTGTAATTATCCCAAGAAGGTACTATTTTGCACTCAATTTTACAGAAAATATATATAAAATACAGCTTAGAATAGTTAAATAACTTTTCCTACATCACATACTTAGTAAGTGGCAGAGCTTGAATTTCTGACAGACAGGCCAATCCAGAATCTAAGCTGCCAAAGATTCTAATAAATACTGTATCTTGTATACCAAGTAAAAGGTTCTTTTGTTGAGTAAGAATTATGGCACTTTCGGTATATATTTCCTACATAAAATTAAAAACAGATAAAATATCAATAGTTCCTTTAAAACAAGCAATACATGGTTTATGGTCTTTGTATATATATTTTTTAAAAATATTTTTGCAGATTTTAACATTCAGGAAGCCATGTCTACTAAATTCAAACCCTGGAGATATGATTCCATAACATGGTTGAATCCATTTTATTCATGTAGTTTTCACACTTCAATTTATAAAATATGAATAGATATTTTTTGGGAAAATAAGTTTGAAAATGAACAAAGTAAAGTCTCAGAAATTGTTTGGCTGCTTCTGGTAACTTCTATATCAAACTCTCACAAAACAAATATGTACTCTAGAAAAATGGCAGTTCAAAAATCACAGTAGCTACAGTTCTAGAAATTCCAAGTGGAAATCAACATTTTTCAAGTCACTATATTCACCCACTCTCGGTGTCTATCTCACCCTAATAGGCTGAGTGTATTTCCTATTCCTGCTCTAATAAACTGCTATAAATTTAGTAGCTTACCACCACCTTTTTACAGTTCTGGAGGTCAGAAGTCTAAAATCCAAGTATAAGCAGAACTGCATTCCCTCCAGAGGATTCAGAGAGAAACACATTTGCTTGCCTTTTCCAAGTGCAGAAAAATTATCTCAATTCCTTGGACTTTGGCTACTTCCTCTGTCTTCAGAGCCAGCAGCATAGCACCTCCCAAATTAATTCTGCTTCCATCATCACACTAACTCTGTTTCTGATCCTCCTGCATCCGTCTTATAAAGACATTTATCATTACATTGGTCCTACCTGGATAATCTGGGATCTTCTCTCCATCTCAATAGCTGAAAAATTTGATCACATCTGCAAAGTTCCTTACCACATAACATCGCATATTCATAGGTTCCAAGAATTAGGAGGTAGGTATCATTTGAGGTGGGGTATTATTCAGTGAGTAAGAAAAAAAACATTTTCAGGGCACCTGGGTGGCTCAGTCACTAAGGGTCTGCCTTCGGCTCAGATCATGATCCCAAAGTCCCAGGATCTAGCCCCGCATCCGGCTCCCTGCTCGGCAGGAGGCCTGCTTCTCCCTCTCTCATTCCCCCTGCTTGTGTTCCCTCTTTAGCTGTGTTTCTCTCTGTCAAATAAATAAATAAAATATTTTTTAAAAATTTAAAAGAAGAAAAAAGGAAGAAACATTTTCTAGAGTATCATATAGGAGCTATTTGCAGTGAAACCTGGAAAATTTTTAGTTGTTGATATTTCTGGGTAGATACTTCTAATTATGCTTTAGAACATAGAATCTTCAACCCTGAAATGGCATTAGGGATGAAGTATCCAATTTTATAGATGAAGGCTGAAACCTTTAGAAATTGTGTCCTTTCAAATACTGAATTGTTATCTCATGTCTTAGATCTAATTCTTGGTCTTCTGTTTCCTGGCTATTCCCCTGGTCTTGCTTATTACTCTAAAGGAAAATGTTCATCATGGATATTTGACCCCCGTATTTTCCTTTTAATAATAATAATAATAATAATAATAATAATAATAAAACAACTTAATTCACAGATGGACAACTAATAGGCGTACTCTGGATAAATGCAGAATTACTGTTTGAATGAATGCTTTTGCAGGTGAGTCTGGATAAGAATCTGATCCTATCACTGATTTCTGGCAAAGTAACTAATATACAGGCAGTCTAGAAATGGAAAATAATAAAAGCAACTTATTCGCTTTCATCTCTCTATCATTCTGGCTATATCAGCTCCTGGGAAATTATTCAGTCCTTCCCTAGGTCTTTGAAGTTTGTAATTGCTATGGAAACTGCAAAGAGTTTTCTTATAAGTGAAAAAAAAAACCCTACAATGCGCAGTTCATAAATAAGAATTTAATAATTATTGCAAGATGTCTTTGCAGAAATTTCTAAAGTAAGTTCTAAAGAAATGTCCGAATGATTATGCAATAATTGTCAAGGATTTTGCAAATAATTAGTATAAAATTTTATAAGCAACCACAGTATAACATCACTAATGTATTTTGAATCATATGTTCTTTACTGAAACATGTGGAATCAATTATACTCTCTTATTGAAAACAGGAAGAGTTTTTGCATTCTTCCACATTCATATTATTACACAAACTCAGGACTTATATATACTATGTAATTTCACTTTCCAGATAAAGCATTTACTATAGAAAATGTAATTATACAACATCATTAGAACAAAATATTTCTTTAATCCTTTTTTGTTAAAGATTTTATTTATTTATTTGACAGAGAGATCACAATCAGGTGGAAAGGCAGGCAGAGAGAGAGGAGGAAGCAGGCTCCCTGCTGAGCAGAGAGCCAGATGCGGGCCTTGATCCCAGGACCCTGAGATCATGACCTGAGCTGAAGGCAGAGGTTTTAACCCACTGAGCCACCCAGGCACCCTAATTCTTAATTATGTGTGTCTTTCCTTGACAAGAAGCTTTGAATTTAACATGGATTATGATGAGGACTGACCTATAAAATTAACAACTTGTATATATTTTAAGGTACTAGTTTTGATGGAATTGATATATATTACAGCAAAAAATAGTAATAATGGAGATTACTATTATTATAACATACACATTATATGTTAAATAATGCCAATACTTAAAACATGTATGTTCACTGAAGTTCTTTAGGTCCAATGCTTTTTTTTTAAAATCTTATTTATTTATTCGACAGAGAGAAAGATCACAAGTAGGCAGAGAGGCAGGCAGGGAAGGAAGCAGGCTCCCTGCTGAGCAGAGAGCTGGACTCGGGCCTTAATTCCAGGACCCTGAGATCATGACCTGAGCCGAAGGCAGAGGCTTTAACCCACTGAGCCACCCAGGTGTCCCAAATGCTTTTTTTTTTTTTTTTTTTCTTTAAGACTTTATTTCTTTGAGAAAGAGAGAGAGAGAGAAATAGTGATATAGAGAGAAAGCACAAGCTAGGAAGAGAGGGAGAAGACTCAGAAGTCTAATGGGGGGCTAGATGACCTGAGCTAAAGGCAGATGCTTTATGGACTGAGTCTTCCAGGTGCCCCTAGGTCCAATGTTTTAATTGCAATATTGTCAATTCAGTAATGGGTATTCTTTTCAACCTATAAGCATGGAAACTGGGGTTCAAAAAGTATAATTTTTCTGAACTCAGGTCATGGGCTTTCAAGAAGTAGGAAGCAATCTAAAATAGTGGTTAAAAAAAATCATTGTCAGCAATTAAAAGTGGGACTGAAAGACTTTTTCAGCATAGGCAAATCTTTTGGTCTCAGTTTTCTTATCCATAAAGCAAGACTAAAAATACTTCTTATCTCACCTGACAATCATCAACAGGATATATAGCAATCAAAAATGTAAAATCATTTTGACATGTCAATGAAACTGTTACTTTTTCCTGAAATTAACACAAGGAAAGCTTTGTGACTTTGAAAATATGTGCTTTTTGTTTATAAAGTACTTTTGAATTACATGTAAATTTTATTTTTTATTTTTTGGATTATTAGTAAATCATGAATCAGGTAATTTCTAAAGTATTACAACTATATTAAATTCCACATCTTCCCCTCTCTTTTTTCTTTACTTGCTGATCAACAAGACATTTTTAAAACATGGATTCCTGATTAATGATCTTGTTAATAAACTAATCTAAATGCATGCTTCTGGGCATCTCCTAAAGAAGAGAAGGTTTTGAGAAAGCCAGCAGAAAAAAAAACTCTTTATGAATAATGCATGTATTTGTTCACTTCTATCTCCCTGCCTTTTGCTTGTAATGATATGTTTTGATAGCTGTAAATAGCAGGGATTTGTGGATGAAAGATATGTCTACCTGAAGGTATTTTACCATTCTAGAGATTTGACATACCATTAAATTACCCCAATAGCACAATCAGTAAATGCTATTTAACCTTAAGCTGTGAAATGGTAATAATTATACAGTAGTTTTA
The DNA here is from genome assembly GCA_004023965.1 of Spilogale gracilis. Lineage (NCBI taxonomy): Eukaryota > Metazoa > Chordata > Mammalia > Carnivora > Mephitidae > Spilogale > Spilogale gracilis. The sequence continues at coordinate 22,021 of PITA01013051.1, forward strand.
CTAGAGATGATAAACATTTTGCAAAATTGTAGTTGCATTAATAATTTTAGTTGGTAACATGTTCCAATGAAGCATGTGGGATTTATGGGAAGTATATGTTAGAGAGACATTACCTCTTAATGAAGGGCATAGCATTTGCCAAAATATACATCCTTGATGTTGTAAGCCTTACAAGAATTCAGACAATTTTCACTTTGTAGTTTGTCTAAAAGCTTTCAGACTTGACTAATTCCTTCCCCCTTTGAACTCATAGTAATAGCTATCAACCAATGAAATCCAGGCAGTGCACTAGGCACTTTGTAAGTATTAGTGCTAGGAGTGTCTAAAAACCATATTGCTTTCAGAAACACATTACAGAATAATAATGATGATGATCGATAATATGCTTAATATCTTCTATTAATATAGATTTCTTAAGGTCTGTTCAAAAGCCAGTCCAGGGCGCCTGGGTGGCTCAGTTGGTTAAGCAACTGCCTTCGGCTCAGGTCATGATCCTGGAGACCGGGGATCGAGTCCCACATCGGGTTCCCTGCTCGGCGGGAAGCCTGTTTCTCCTTCTCTCACTCCTGCTGCTTGTGTTCCCTCTCTGGCTGTGTTTCTCTCTGTCAAATAAATAAAATCTTTAAAAAAACAAAACAAAACAAAACAAAACAGTCCATACCATGAATTCATTTTAATCTATAAACAATATTTTACTGCCATAAATTAACTATTGTGTCTTGTAAAGTCTAAAAAAGTTAAGCCACTTTTTCCAAAATAAAAAAAAAATGTGCAAGGCAATGACTAGGCCCATCCTTCTATATTTATCACCCACTTAGTTCATACCCTCTATATTAGTTACCTACTGCTGTATAACAAACGATCACAAAAGTTATATCTCACTATGGATCAGGATGCCAGGCACAGCTTAGCTGGGTCCTCTGGCCCAAGATTTCTCATATACCTGATGCAGTCATTTCAATTCAAGCCTAGGGAACCAGTCTACTTCCAAGCTTATATGTAGCTGTGGGAAGAAGACAGTTCCTTACAGACTATAGAACCAAGAACTTCAGCTTCTTGCTGGTTGTTAGCCAGAGACGATTTTCATTTCCTTGCCACAGAAATGTATCCAACTACTAGGTTGGAACATAGCAGTTGGTTTTAACAAAGCTGACATGTGAGATGCTAGCAAAACCATGTTATAAGTCTCTATAACTTATAGAGAAGTGACATCCTATCACTTTCATTGTATTCTCTTAGATAGTAGCAAGTTACAGATCCTGACTACATGTAAGGGGAAGGGAATACACAAGAGGTTTGAGTGAGGTAGAGATAAATGTGATCACCTTTAGAGTTTGTATACCATGTTCTCCTTATGAAAGTCTTTGGAAAATGGCACATCTTCACCTTAGTTCCTGGCATCATCCTGGGTTTTCATTGCCTCCACAAGTCAACTATCCAAAGACCTTCCCTATCACTCATTTTATCCACTTCTGAGATCCTATCCTAGGCATTGCCATTACTCATAATTGAACAACCCTACACCATCCCTCAGACTTAGGTCCTCTATTCTCATCAATCAAGTTTCAGCTCTTGGGTAATTTTTCACCAAAGATTTTTATGCCCATCCCACATTAACAGTACAGGACCCATGTCAAATGCTTTTACATGAAGACTATGAATCTTACCATTGGGACACCTGGCTTGCTCAGTCAGTAGAGCATGCAACTCTTAATCTCAGGGTCTTGAGCATGACCCCCAAGTTGTGAGTACAGATTACATTAAAAAATAATAATAAAATCTTGGGGCGCCTGGGTGGCTCAGTTGGTTAAGCGACTGCCTTCGGCTGAGGTCATGATCCCGGAGACCCGGGATCGAGTCCCACATCGGGCTCCCTGCTTGGCGGGAAGCCTGCTTCTCCCTTCTCACTCCCCCTGCTCGTGTTCCCTCTCTGGCTGTGTTTCTCTCTGTCAAATAAATAAAATCTTTAAAAATAATAATAATAATAATAATAATAATAATAAAACCTAAAGAAAAGTTTCACTTACTATAGTTAAAATTTTAATTTGAGTCTTTAAAAATAATATCTCTTATACTTTAGGCTATAATTCCCATGATGATATTTTATCTCCCCACTGCTAGCATAGGGCCTGCATTCATTGAGATGCAATCAATGTTCTTGACTAAATTTATGAAAGAGTGATTCATAGTTAGAACTAAAATTTATCATTGATCTTCTACTTCATCTTCTCCACTCTTGTTCAACTTCAAGCCCTTGAAATAAATCTTATAAACTCAATATGTAGACTTCTTTATTATCGCCAATTCTGCCTTTTTTTCTATTTTTTCCACATCTACTGTTTCTCATGAGCTAAGATTATTTTCCAAAGTCTAAGAGAAGACATACTTTAAACTTTTGATAGATTGTTTTGTCATTAAATAAACTATTTTAAGGTATTGTGGTTCTTGTGTTAATTTATACCTAAATAATTTTATAATAAAAATGTTTTTTTCTTAAAACCGATGATACAGAAAAAATATTCAATAATTGTTAGCAAAGATCAGAGTTTATTATGTGCAAATTATGCATTTAATAGAGACAGATTTATGTATAACTGTTGACATAGAAACAAGATAAAATGGAATAACCTAACTTAAAGCTATCCTAGTTACCTGGTAACTGCATATTGATTGGAATTCAAAGGCCATCAGACTGACTCGGAAAAAAACCCAGAATTTATCATATAATAACAATTTCTCTCAATTATTTTGAATATGTTAGAAGCAATTTAATATTAAACTGGTCTGGTAAAGCCCTCCTTTCCAAAAACAAGCAAAAAAATTAATAAAAACATAAAGAAATAAGGAAAAACCAAGATATTGAGGGACAAAGAATTTAAGTTACTCATTGACAAGTGCTAAAGACAAATACTGTATATCACAACATTTCAGAAATATTGAGATTCTTAAAGTTTAGGGTCTCAGAGACTTTAAGAGCTCAATCCCTCCTGAAATTTTATGCCAGCAGACAATTATTTTATTCCAGGAGAAGAACTTTTTTTTGTTTTTATCATATCTGCAAATACATTTTTAACTAAAGTAATCCCTTGACTAAAACACAAAAATGTTGAGAACTCTGTATTATTAAATGCTCAAATCACTCCCCACTACCCCACCTATTCAATGGACCTAATGCAGGCAGACCTAAGAAACATCAGAAAGGAAAGCATTGCAATCTGAATCACAGGGATCATAGACTTTACCCTCACAAGCTTAGTTACACTTGCCCAGTGACTGAAAAAAAAAAAAATATTATTCTGCTCTAAGAAAAAGCAAAAGATTAAAATAGTCATATTAGAATTTGTCTGGAATACTTATACCTTAGATAATATTGCTCTGAGACCTGGACAAAACTTTGTTCAGAACACTGCATTTCAATATCCTACTCGATGGACTGCATTTCTCATAATTTTCTAAGTCCCCCTCCAGTGCCTGAGATGGACTGGGGTGGCTCTGCCACTTAAGTTGGATAATCCAAGTCCAGGCCAGCACTACATGGGCCCCAGCCACTCTGTCCAAGCTCCAGGAATCACATTTATTAGATCACTCTGAAATCCCCCAAACACAGTCAGTTCCAAGAGGGTGGCCTGGCAAGTGAATAAGTTCCTCTGACATATGTGGTACTTTGTGTGTGTGTAAGACTGCACAAAATTGGGCTGCCAGAATGGTGCCATATTGTTGATTCTGGTTGACTCTCACTTATATGGGTTATGAGCTGAATTCAGGGCTCTGTGCTGACAACTATCCACTGCACCATAGGCTTGAGCTAGAAGGTCCATGCATCAGCCTTTGCTGATTGGTCAGCTCTCACCTATCAGTGTTGCCAGCACAGTATCCACTTTAATCTACAGCACTCATGGGTAGTAGGAGTGGTGTGGAGAGGCCACTGGCCAGAGGATAGTCATCACATTCTTGAAGGTTCCGGCACACATGTCAGTCAGGCTGTCCCCCAGCAGTTGCCATGCCTACCTCTTCTGAAGATTTTAGTGGGTTCCAAGTTGTGTCTTCTCTTACCTCCAATTAATACAAGATCATCATACTCTGCTGGGTCAATTTTAGGCCAAGCCAGAAACAAGAGGGTTGTCAATATAAATATAACTGCTCTTCTCTCTCTGCCCGTAGCTCCCCCCCAACTCTCCTCCCACCTGAAGGTAGTATTTGGAACACTGGTATATGGTTAATACTGGAAAAAGTTCACATTCTAGGATCCAGCGTTTAGGGCCTAATGTGTTCCATAGAAGATGAAGGTGGAATATGTGTTGTTTTGTATTTATGTTGTAAATTTCAAGTGGTAAATATAACATAACCAGAAAGCAAACTATTGTTTCATTTTCTTGCATGTTCTAAGACTTTCACTTTTGGTCATTGCCAAAATGGCAAAGAAACAACTTTGATAAAATCATTGGAAACCTGTATTCATAGGTGATACTAGAGATGACATGGCATCTTCCTATAAATAACAACATAATCAGCATTAAAAATGGTATTAAAGGAACAAAAGGAGAAATATCAGTGTTAATACAATAAAAACATATTCCTAAAGAGACATGATATAGAAATCACAGAATTGCTACCTTTTTGTCATATCCTGAGAGATAGGAAATGTACCAAGAATGATATATTTGGCAATAATGAACTTGAAGATATGAATACTGGATCACAAGAGGGAAAGATATGACCTAGACACCACACAAAATTTTTATATGTCCTTATGGAAAAATGCATAAATATATAAATAATACTTTTTTACCAACTATTCTAGTTTTTTTTTAAATAAATCATTCCACATCACATGGGATTGCGAATTTTGCAATTTTTTTAAAAAGAGCAGCTTTATTGAGATATAATTCATATAGCATGAAATTCACCCTTTTAAAATGTACAATTCAGAGATTTTCAATACATTCACAGACTTGGGGAACCAAAACCACTGTGTAACTAAAGAAAATTTTAATGACTTCAAAAAGAAACCCATTCCCATTAGCAGTCACTCTCATTCTCACTGCCAGACCCTGGCAACCACCAATATACTTTCTGTTGCTATGGATCTTCTTACTCTGGACATTTAATATAAATGGAATTAAACAATATGTGACCTTTGTGACTGACTCATTTTACTCATCACAATGCTTTTAAAGTTCATCCATGTTGCAGGATGTATCAGTATTTCATCTTTTTATTATCACCCCAAAATTCTTTGTATGATGATACCACATTTTGTACTTTTATTCACCAGTTGATGGGCATTTGGGTTATTTCCACTTTTTTGGAAATTGTGAATAATGTGGCTATTCCTATATATGTTTTCATGTGGAAATAAGCTTTCAAATTCTCAAGGGTATATAAAGGAATGTAAGATCTAGGTAAATATGTGTTTAACAATTGATAAATAGCCAAACTGATTTCCAAAATAGTTGCACTATTTTACAAACCAACCAGCAATATGTGAGTGTTCTTATTTCTGAACATCTTCAGTACAAGTTGTTATTTCCTCTTTTTTTTTCTATTAGACACTCCATTGCAAGGAGATTATTGAAATTTTGATTTAAATTATCCAATTCACACATGATGTGGAACATCCTTTTGTGTACTCTTTTAAGAATTATTATATCCTCTTTGGAAAAATGTTTAGTCAATTCCTTATCTATTTCTCAAATTAAGTAATTCATCTTTTTATTTTTGAATTGTAACTTTTTATATAGAGAGTGGATACTAAACCTTTGAGATAGATGATAGATAATTTGCAAACATTTTCTCACATTCTGTAAGATGTCTTTTCACTTCCTTGATGATGCCCTTTAATAAAAGCATAATGGTTTAGATTTCAACAAAGTTTAACTTATCTGTTTCTTCTTTTGTCACTTGTGATTTTCGTGCCACACCTAAGAAACTATTGGTCAATTCAAGATGTAAAGCTATGTCCTTTCTTAAGAGTTTTATAGGTTTAGCTCTTACACTTAGGTCTACCATTCATTTTAACATTTGTATACAGTGTGAGGTAGAGAATAACTTAGCTTTTTTGGTATAAAGATATCGAGTTGTGTTCTGTTGAGGATTCTGAGGTCTGTGTTAAGTGATACCGGCTCATTGTTTTCTTTTCTTGTGATGTTTTTGTCCAGCTTTGGTATCCAATAATACTAGCCTGATCAAAGTTCTGGAGAATTGGTCCCATCTTGTCTCATTTTTTGAAAGAATGTGTGAGATACTTGTGTTAATTCTTTTTTATATTTTTGACAAAATTCACCACTGAAACCATCTGACTCCTGGATTTTATTTGCTAGGAGATTTTTGATTACTAACTCAATTTCTTTACTTGTGAAGGCCTGTTTAGATTTTGTTTCTTCTTGAGTCAGTTTTGTAATCTGTGTGTTTTTAGGATTTTTGTCCATTTCATCTAGGTTATCTAATTGTTAACATACAATTATTCATAGTATATTCTTATAATCATTTCTCTGTAAATCCAATGAGGTAATGTCACCTCAGCTATTCATGATTTTATCAGTCTGAGTTCTATTCTTTTACTTTTGATCAATCTAGCTAAAATTGGTAACTTTGGCTAATCATGTCAAAGAACTAAAATTTGGTTTTACTGATTTTCTCTAACAATTTTCTATTCTTTCTAATTTTTATTATTTCTTCCTTCTTGCTGTAGATAGATTTTACTCTTGGTTTCCTAGTTTCTTAAGATACAAAATTAGGTTACTGACTTGCTACCAATTATCTCTCCAATAAATATGTTTAGAACTATACAAATCCTTCTAGGTATTTTGGTTTGTTTCATCTAATATATTTGGAATACTGTGGGGTTTTTTCCTCAACACTCCCAACATATTTTCTTATTCCCACTGTGATTTTTCTCTGTGACTCCTTAGTGTTTGAGTTTTTTATGTAATCTCCACGTATTGCTTAATTTCTCAAAATTCTTGCTCTTGATTGCTAATTTCATCACATTGTGATTAGAGAACATAATTTGAGTGATTTTCAATACATTTTTTTCTAAAGATTTATTTATTTATGTGAGAGAGACAGCACAGGACAGAGAAAGAGGGATTGAATTCTCAAGCAGACTCCTTGATGAGTGTGGAACCTGAGGTGGGGCTTAATCCCAGGACCCAAAGAGCATGATCTGAGCTGAAATCAAGAGTCAGACACTCAACCGACTGAGCCACCCAGGCACACCAGCACTTTTAAACATTTTGAGATTTATTTTAAAGCATAATGTATGATCCATCCTGACAAATGATACAAGTGCACTTCTGGAAAATTGTATTCTACTATGATTGAGTGAAGTGTTACATAAATGTCTATTAAGTCTGATTTGTTTATAATGTTAACTCTATTATTTCATTTTTAATCTCCCACCTAGTTGTTCTATTATTAGGATGAAATGCTGAAATCTCAAAATAGTATTGTGTATTGTTGTTTATTTTTCCTTCAGTTCTGTCAGATTTTTGCTTCAGGTAATTTGGAACTCTGTGGTTAGACACTTATGGGTTTTATGAATTACACTTTTATCATTATAAAATGCATTTGTCTTTAAGAACAATTCTTCTCTTAAAGTGTATATTGTCTGATATTAGCATAGCTACTCCAGCTTTCTTTTGGCTTGTTTGTAAAGTATACAATTTTATATCTTTTACATTCTAACTGATGGGTAATAGAATTAAAAATGTCTCTAATAGACACTACATAATTGGAATTTTAAAAATCCATTATGTCAATTGCTACCTTTGAACTGAGTACTTATTACATTTATATTTAATGTAATTAAGGATAAGGTAAAACTTATATCTGTCATTTTGCTATTCGTTCCTATAAACCATTTTTTATTGTCCCTCCATCCTTCCATGGATTCCTTGTTTTATGTAAATAGATATCCTCTAATTTATAATTCTAACCCCTTTGTTATTTCTTTCACTATTTAGTTTTTAGTCATTTTCTTAGTGAATGCCCTGGGGACTAAAATCAACATCTTAATTTATAACAGTATAGTTCAGATCATCACTAAATTATTTTTAATTGTATATAAAAATTTGCTACTATACAGTACCTGCCCCTCCTTTGTGTTATTATTGTCATATAAATTACATTTTTATGTGTCATAGGCCATAAACACAGCTGTCATATAAATTACTGTCATAAAAATGACATCTTTAAATGCAATATTCTCTATGCAGTTTTATAATCACTGTTGTAGTAATCTTTAAAATCAGATAGAAGAGTTAAAAAACAAAATGTGCATTCATATGATTTTGAAAATATTTGTCTATGTAGTTCTCTTTCCTGTTCTTTATTTCTTCATGTGGTTTCCAGTTACTGTCTAGTGTCCTTTCATTTTAGAGTAGATGGCTCCCATTAGTAATTTTTAAAGGGTATGTCTAATAGAAAATTCTCTCAAGTTTTGTTTATGTGTAAATGTTTTAATTTAGCCTTCATTCTTGAGTTATAATTTTGCTGAATATAAAATCTTTAATGACAGTCTCTCTTTTAGCACTTTTAATATGTCACCTCATTGTCTTCAGGCCTGCATGGCTTTTAATGAGATATTACTAAAGTTGCCTTGTTCATGATGAATCTCTTTTTGAGGCTTTCAAAAGTCTGTCCTTGGCTTTTAATAGAAGATAATACGTCCAGGTGTAAAATTCTTTGTTTATACCAGGGAATTTGTTAAGCTTCTTGGATATGAAAATTCATATCTTTCATCAAATCTGGCACGTTTTCAGCTAGTACATTTTTTAAGCTCTCCTTTCTTTCTGTAATACCACTATGAATGTATTGTTACACTTGATGGTATAAGTATACAGGTTTCTGAGGCTCTGTTTCTTCATTGTTTGTTCCTTCTGTTTCTCAGCCTGGATAAGATCAAATGACCTATCTTCAAGTTAATTGATTCCTTCTTGCTAGTTGAAATACAATGTAGTCCTAAATTTTTCATTCAGATACTGTATATTCAACTGTCTCCTACTAAAGGTTGGTTATTATTGATGTTTGTTGTGGTGGTGGTTTATTTTGTTAGTACCATCCTGTATTAATTTTCTAATGCCTATATTCTTTGTCATTTGTGGTCACTGAAGTTTACAGTCAATTAGCTTTATAGTCAACAGATTTTTGGAATTAGGGTAGTTATGCTTATTTAGATTTACTGTATATATAGGTACATGAAAATAATCAAGTTATTTGTCATTCATAATCCTCACCAATCAATAGTTCTAATTATGTATTGGGGATATTTTGTCTTGAACTAACTTCCTTTCTCCCCCCTATTTTTTTTTAAAGATTTTATTTATTTATTTATTTAGAGAGAGAGCATACAAGAGCAGGGGGAGAGCAAAGGGAGAGGGAAAGAGATAATCTCAAGTAGACTCTCCACTGAACATAGAGCCCAACACGGGGCTCGATCTCATGACCCTGAGATCATGACCTGAGCCAAAATGAAGAGTCACATCCTTAACCAACTGAGCCACCCAGGTGTACCTCCCTCTAATATTTTTAGTGTTTACTTGTAATGACAATTTTCCCCAGTTTAATTTAGATATAATTGATATATAACACTGACTAAATTTAAGGTGTACAATGTATTGATTTGATATATATTGCACAGTGATTACCATCACAGTGTTAGCTAGCATGTCCATTGAGTCACATAATTACCATTTTTCTGTGGTGACAATATTCAAGATCTACTCTCTCAGCAACTTTCAAGTATATAACACAATATTATTAACTATACTCACCACGCTGTATAGTAGATACTCATAACTGGGAGTTTGTACTCTTTGACTAACATCTCCTTATTTTCTCCCATCCTCTAGGTCCTAGTAACGACCATCTAGTGCACTAATTATTTTTTTTAAAGATTTTATTTATTTATTTGACAGAGAAAGAGAGAGAGCTAGCAGAAGCAGGGGGAGCAGCAGACAGACAGAGAGAGAGAAGCAGGCTTCCCATGGAGCAAGGAGCCCAATGCAGGTCTGCTTCCGAGGATTCTGGGACCATGACCTGACCTGAGGCAGACACTTAACTGACTGAGTCACCCAGGCACCTCTGTACTGATGATTTTTAATGCATACTATCATATGTTCCAGGCATCAAAATGGTAAAATGGTAAATAAAGCAGTCTATAGTAGACTTATCTTAAGGGCTATCTGGTAACAAACAGTAAATAAAAAACTAGTTATATAGTGTAATTAGTTTTATGAAAGGGAAATGTAGGACCCTGAACTATCATTCATTATAAATTATCCTTTGGATTCAGATCTTTTTATCAATGGCAAATAATAAATATAATAAATAATAAATATAATAGTAAATATGATAAATTAGATTTCTAATTTCCTGATCACTTATCTGAGTTCCTATGAAAGCACTAATAATAATAATAATAATAATAATAATAAGCACACACACCAGGGAATAATGTACCTTATAAAAATAGCAATTGCATTCATTTTTTAAACTAGTACACTCATACTCCAATTTCAAATTAACTACAACTTTCTTGGTTGTCAAGATTGATAACACATTTCCTAATTAATCACCTTTATTTAATTATGCACTCTATCTTTTAAGCAAGTGTAGGTAATTCAGTTCCTACTTAAAGTAATCAATGCAAAATAGACCATTGAGTTGTCTCATTTCTCCTGATAAATGTTACTCTTTCATTTTATTTTTAAATAATCAACCTTCACCATTAAGCTTGTCTAAAACATTTCTTTTCCTCTAGAATCTAATTTACAAGACCTGACATTTTCACCTTGTTTGATACAAATTCAAAGCTATCCTTTTCACCAGAGATTCTTAAATCATCACTAAGCAACCTTTAAAAATTCTATATACTTTTAAAAACTGTTTATTTCAAGAAAAGTTGTCATAAGTGCAGTTTAATTATTTTCATAAATTGAATAAATCTGTGTAACCAATATTGAGAATGATCAATACTAGCACCAGAGTAGCTCTTGTTTGTATTACTTTCTGTTGATGAACCTCTAATCACTCATACCAAGGTTAATTATTTTTCTGACTGCTAAAAATCATCTATTAGTCATTCCTGGTTCTGTAACTTTATTTGGATGAAAATATATACTATGTACTTGTTTGAGTCTGATTTCTTTCCCTCAACATGTTAGTGAGATTCATCCATGCAGTATATTTATTCTTACTGCCATACAGAATTCCATTTGAGACTATAACTACATGTTTTTTAATCCATTCTGTTGCTGGGCATTTGATTATTTGCACTTTGGAACAATTATGCTTAAAACCAACCTAGAGCGTAGCTTTTGATGAACATAGATAAACAATTATTTCATTTCTTTTTTTTTTTAAAGATTTTATTTATTTGACAGAGAGAGAGAGAGACAATAAGAGCAGGAACACAAGCAGGTGGAGTGAGAGAGGGAGAAGCAGATTTCCTACTGAACAGGGAGCCCAATGTGGGGCTCGATTCCAGGACTCTGGGATCATGACCCGAGCCAAAGGCAGACGCTTAACGACTGAGCCACCCAGATGCCCCAACAATCTTTTTTTTTTTTTTTAAGGATTTTATTTATTTATTTGACAGAGAGAGAGAGATCACAGGTAGGCAGAGAAGCAGGCAGAGACAGCGGAGGAAACAGGCTCCCTGCTGAGGAGAGAGCCCACATGGGCCTCAATCAACCCCAGGACCCTGAGATCATGACCTGAGCAAAAAGCAGAGGCTTTAATCCACTGAGCCACCCACATACCCCCAACAATCATTTCGTAATGCACAAAAAAATTAAAATATTGCTGTATGTTATTTTAAAAGTAGAAGTGCTATTCATAGCGAAAAGGGTAACATCCAATGATGCTGAATTAGTTATCCATGTGATTAAACTCATCATAGGAACATCTTACAAAAGTTTAATGGTCTGCATCACTGGGAACACAATTATATTCTATTCTCACTAATGAAGAATTAAATTTAAACATATTTCACATTGTTTTCTGAAAGTTATTTTACCTCATTTAATAGACAAAAACCCACATGCCTGGATTAGAGGTAATCAAACTAACAAAAATTTAAAAAAAACAACAAGGCAGGGCATGTAGGTGGCTCAGTCAGTTAAGTGTCTGGTCATGATCCCAGGGTCCTGGGACTGAGTCCAGCAACAGGCTCCCTGCTCAGTGGGGAGTCTGCTTCTCCCTCTGCCCCTCATTCTGCTCTTGTGCTTCCTCTCTCTCTCTCTCTCTCTCTCTCTCTCTCTCTCTCTCTCCCTCTTTCTAAAATAAATAAATAAAATATTTTTTTAAAAAAAGAAGAACAAGGAAAAGACCTGGTTATAAAAAGATACTGGCACTTAGATGGATGGAAAATGTTACACATTACAGAGGAGAAGGTTAGACTTACCACTAATAAAATCAGTAAACATGCACATGTATTATATAACATGTCACTAATCTCAATCATTTGGCATATTCATACCCCAGACTCTTTAGCCACAGCTCATCTTTCTGCAGAACTTGGAGGCTCTGGTATATAGGATGCTTTAGGGTGAGAGAACACATCTAGAGAGTGAGGGCTTTCTCTTATTCTGTACAGCTGTAGCCTAATCTAACTGGACATTTCCACTGGCTTCCACTGACCATATTGCTCAGGTCTTGATACTAGATTTCTAATTTCCTGATCACTTCTCCGAGTTCCTATGGAAGCACTAATAATAATAAAAAAACAAATACACCAGGGAATAATGCAAATTCTTCTCATGTGTTAATTTATATAATTATTTAATCCATATAAGAAGTCTGCAAATATTGTAATAAGAGTTATTTTCCTATGGTAATATTCACCATAACATTCAAACCCCAACCTGTACAGTCAGTTTTCTTAGCCAACCTATAGCAATACTCTGGGCCTGGGCAGCTACTTTCCTGACTTTGAGAAGTATATTATGCCTAGGTTCTGGATGCAGCCCAGTATTTGAAGCAATGCATTCCTTGGACATCACTACATGTGCTGAAACTCAAGCTCTCAACAACACTCTTGGAAAATTAATACTAAAAGCCCAGGTCTCTCCATGGGAGAGGATGAGGAGCGTCAGTTTTCACAGTTCACTTTTCTGTCCTTTTGCTTATAGTCATCATGATATTCAAATCTCCGTTCTTTCACTTTCTACTGGTATACCCTTGATCAATGTCCTTTGCCTCTCTGTCCCTCACATTTCACCACTGAAAGGAGGAAAACAAAGCTGCCATCAGAGTCTCAGGATAAATTAAATGGCAGAGTCTATAAAAGATATAATTTTCAAAAATATGTAGGTTTTCCCACCTATGTTCTGTACTCTTTAGTAAATATAAATAAAATATATAAATATATATTTGAAATATAAATAAAAACACTCAAATATTTTGGTCCACATTGTATCTCATACATGGGCTGCAGCTAAGTAGAGGTTTTGTTGGTAAGTCTTTACATTAATGTTTTCGGGTTACTTTGCAAATTTATTAGCAGACACCCATAGTCAAAATTCCATTTTCATTCTCATTTTTCTTCTGAATGCTTTTCTTTCCCACTTGGGCATGAAAATAGATCATTACATTCTATCACAGCCTGATTCTTATTTATCTTTGAAGCTGGCCTCAAAGGTTTCTTCTAGAGATACGGATTCTGCAAAGGGCTGTTTTTTTTTTTTTTACTCTGTCTTGGGTAATGGAAGGATTAGGGAGATAGTCAAAGGTCACACTTAAAGCTGTACTGAACTACTCTCTGAGAACATAAGCATGCAAGTTCTTACCAATGTGTCTGTGGAATGAGACTTCCTGCAAGATAGACTGCCCCATCTGCTTTTTGACTGGCTTCATATCCCAGCCCATTTGACAACTGAGAGTCTGTTCCTGCCAGCATGAAAATCATATGCTGCTTAAAGAAAAGATACAGTGCCTTTCCTTTGTCTTGCTCATGAGACAGGCCACATTGTCTGCTAAATTCTATGAAGTAGATTGGGATGTTAACTCAGTAATGCTAGGCTCTATAGGGTCAGCAGCTGAATTTCCACTGGCCCTGACTCTCACACATTTTTCTGTCTTGTGACTGTTTAGAATAAGCAACAGCTTAGCAAGAATCCCAAGACACTTTCTGCTTATTTTTCTAAAGCCTCTAAACTTACTTACTGTGTATAATTCCCAATCAGATATCACAAATTAATTAAACAAACTCTGACATCCATATATATTTTGGCACTTGTCTTAAAAAATTTCATTGAAAATCACAATTGATACCCTAGAATTTTTTTCTCACTTATGGTTTCCCCTTCCAGCTGGGAGATCTGTATATGTAGCTCTGCCTGGAACACAATTATTGCCATAGGAAAGAAGACACCAGCTGTGAAAGATATTCTCCAGCAGTTAGTTCTGCACTGCTTCAGGAAGACTGCCTCAGAAGGAAGCCTCAACTGCTGCAGACCATCATATAAAAGAATTCCAATCGGTTAAGCAACTTTGAAGAAGTTTGTTGTCCAATTTTATTTGTCTCTGAATCTGACTGCAAGGACTGCTATTCATTACAGAGCTACATAGCAGGTGCTTACAAAGTCCAGTTCTTTAACGTGGACAAAGGGCCATTACGAACTGTAACTTCAGTTTGGGGAAAAAATAATAATGCACATGGTTGGATGAAGCAATGCTCTCATGTTTTCCTTTCTTCTGCTTTTAAACTTGAGATCTCTTCATATCCTCTGAGAGTTGGGGGTAATGGAGGGAAGGAGATAGTCTCTTTTTTTGATGTAAATAGTCACATTTTAAAAAAGAGGAGAGAATTTCTATTTTGGTAAAGGTAAAATATGAATCATTGCAACTGCCATTCCATAGTACACCAAAGGGTCTTAGGAAGGATAACACTATAGTTATTCTTTATCTAAAGTCCTAGTCATTATAAATCACAGGAGGAATACTAGTATTCTTACAGAATATTTTGCACACTTTTCTTCAATCAATTATTTCCATGTGGCTAGGTATTTTACTTTCTTTTAATAAACGTGAATAGTAAGGCTCAGAGAAGTGAAATAAATTTTCAGAGTTCATCCAGCTACTTTGTAATTGAACCCAGATTTGATATCAGATCTGCTGGAGTGGAAGATTTGTGCAAGATTCTGGAATATACATCATGCCATGGTGTGGGGCATACAAACAAGGGGGACACGCTAGAATATAAGCTCCAAGGGGACAGCACCACAAGGAATACTTGTCTCTTCTCTATACTAATGTACCCACAAGGCCTAGATGAGTGGCACATAGTAGGTGCCCAACAATGACTGAAGAGTAATAAATTAATTAATTAATTAATTAATTAAAAGTTTTTAAAGCAAAAAATGACATAACATATGTCTGATGTTTTAAAGCATAATGAAAAGCAAAGGTATTTTTATCAAACTTTGCTACAAACACAACTTCTAGTTTTATCAATTTTCTTTCAAAACCAATTTTGACATTTAGCAAATTTCTAAGGAATATGGCACAGATACCAATAAGAGAGATAAAAATTAGTTTGTAATAAAACAAACAAATTAGCATGCTGATATTCTCTACTCAATACAGAACTGGTCCCCTCAGTCATACTTCTTCAATTCAGTAGAACAGAAACTGGGAAGGAATAGAGAAGAATGATGGGTTGGAAGAAGGTTGACAATGTTATTAAGGTGGTGGGCCTATATTTACCTTAAGGTATTCGAGTTTTGTCTGGTGGAGGACACCTGCTGTATAATAAAATCATCAGTAGTATAGGGGCACCTGAGAGGCTCAATTATTAAGCTTCTGCCATCAGCTCAGGTCATGATCCTGGAGTCCCAGAGTCGAGTGCCAGGTCGAGCTCCCTGTTCGGTGGGAGGCCTGCTTCTCCCTCTGTCACTTCCCCTTCCTATGTTCCCTCTCTAGCTGTGCTTCTCTATGTCAAATAAATAAATAAAATCTTTTCAAAAATTTTTTTAAAAAGAAAAAACTATCAGTAGTATATATGTTGGATATTTCTCAGTTGGTATGTCAACTTTTTAGTGATGTCAGATGACGGTCTAATAAACTTGAAGACCACAAGAAATTACTACATTTGATAGATGTTGAATTTAGTGATTCAGGAATGACTTATGTTTCAAACATCTCTTGCAAAATCTCAACTAAAGCCATGTAATCAGCTTCCAGAATTATACAGTGAGGCAAAATGAACTGAACCAAAGTTAAGGGATTGTAGGCTGAGGCCTAGGGAAAATAGAAGGTATTCTAGATAGGTTTCACAGCACACAGAAGTGAATTCTAACATATAATACATATAATATGAAATACTTTCTCCAATTCTTTGAGGTTAAAATGGGAAAAGCTCCCATAAAGAAGGTGGAGTTAAGCTGAAATTGCCTTGAAATTGATTCTTCCTTCCATAATCATGGAAGAAATTAGCCAGATGCTCTGTTCTACCTCCAAACCCAACTTCAATGAGGTGAAATATAAACAGACGCTTGGAATTTTGTATTTGCAGGTCACAAAACCTAGTATAATAAATCAATTTATTTTCTACTTTCTATATTCATTGATTTTTGAATATACTCTAAACATAAATCATGTCATTCAAAATTACCATCAGGTACACAAAATACACAGTGACATTTTTTATAGTATTTTTATCATTATCAGTGCTGCCCCTAAGGAGAGTCATTCAGGACAAATGTTTTTCTTTAATTCTGAGGAAAAGATTTTTTTTTTAATTCAGTGAATAGATTTAAAAAGCTAAACAAGCATACCTTGGAGATATTATGGGTCCAATTCCAGACAACCACAATAAAGCAAATACTGCAATAACTGAATCAAATAAGTTTTCTGGTTTCCCAGTTCACATAAAAGTTATGTCATACTATATGAAGTGTGGGATAATATTATTTCTTAAAAAAATTATGAACATGCCTTAATTAAAAATACTCTATTGCTAAAATATGCTGGCCATCATTTGAGCTTTCAGTGAGTCATAACCTTATTGCTGCTGGAGGGTCTTGCCTCCAAGTTGATGACTGCTGACTGACCAAAGTGGTTGCTAAAGGTTGGAGTGACCATGGTAGTTTTTAAAATTACACAATAATGAAGTTTACTTCAACAGTTGACAGCATTTTACTACAGTAGAACTTCTTTCAAAATTGGCAGTCATTCCTCAACCAACAGAATGGGAGAAGATATTTGCAAATGACATATCAAATAAAGGGCTAGTATCCAAAATCTATAAAGAACTTATCAAACTCAACACCCAAAAAGCAAATAATCCAATTAGGAGTTGATCAGAATATGTGAACAGACACATCAACATCACTTAGCATCAGGGAAATATAAATCAAAACCTCAATGAGATACCACCTCATGCCAGTCAGAATGGCTAAAATTAACAAGTCAGGAAATGACAGATGTTGGTGAGGTTGCAGGGAAAGGGGAACCCTACTACACTGTTGGGAATGCAAGCTGGTGCAGCCACTCTAGAAAACAGTATGCAAGTTCTTCAAAAAGTTGAAAAGTGAGGGGTGCCTGGGTGGCTCAGTTGGTTGGACGACTGCCTTCGGCTCAGGTCATGATCCCGGAGACACAGGATCGAGTCCCACATCGGGCTCCCTGCTTGGCGGGAAGCCTGCTTCTCCCTCTCTCACTCCCCCTGCTTGTGTTCCCTCTCTGGCTGTGTTTCTCTCTGTCAAATAAATAAAATCTTTAAAAAAAATTTTTAAAAAAAGTTGAAAAATGAGTAACCTTATACCCCAGCAACTGCACTACTATTTACCCCAAAGATACAAATGTAGTGATCTGAAGGGGCACATGCACCCCAACGTTTATAGCATCAATGTCCACAATAGCCAAACTATGGAAAGAGCCCAGGTATCCACTGACAGATGAATGGATAAAGAAGATGTGGTGTATATATATAGTGGGATATTATGCAGCCATCAAAAAACCTGAAATCTTGCCATTTGCAATGATGTGGATGGAACTAAAGGGTATTATGCTAAGTGAAATAAGTCAGTCAGGGAAGGATAATCATCATATGATCTTACTGATATGAGGAATTTAAGAAACAAAGCAGAGGATCATATATGGGAAGAGAGGAAAAAATGGAACAAGACAAAACCAGAGAGGGAGACAAACCATAAGAGACTCTTAATCTTAGGAAACAAACTGAGGGTTTCTGGGGAGGGGGGTGTCAAGGGATGGGGTAACTGGTTGATGGACACTGGGAAGAGTGTTATGGATGAATTGTGTAAGACTGATGAATCACAGACCTGTATCTCTGAAACAAATAATACATTATATGTTAATGTAAAAAAATAAAAAAATAAAATTAGAATCAATCCTCTCAAACTCTGCCACTGCTTTATCAACAGAGTTTATGTAATACTCTAAATGCTTTATTGTCATGTCAACATCTTCACAACATCTCACCCAGGAGTAGACTCCATCTCAAGAAAACACCTTCTTTGCTCATCCATAAGAAACAACTCCTCATCTGTTCAGATTTCACCATGATATTTCATCAATTTGGTCCCAACTGCAGGTCCAATTCTAATTCCAGTTCTCTTGCTATTTCCAGCACATGTTCAGTTACTTCCTCCAGTGAAATCCTAAGCTTCTCAATGTCATTCATGGGGGTTGAAATCATCTTCTTCTGTACTCCTTTTATGTTGGTATTTTGACCTTTTCCCATAAATCACAGATGGTCTTAATGGCATCCAGAATGGTGAATCCTTTCCAGAGGTTCTCAACTTACTTTGCCCAAATCCATCAGAGGAACCACCATCTATGGCAGCTATAGCCTTACAAAATGTATTTCTTTAAATAATAAGACTTGAAACTCAAAATTACTACCCAATACATGGGCTGTGGAATAGATGTTGTGTTAGCAGTCACGGAAATAACATTAATCTCATTGGATATCTCCATCAGAGTTTATGGGTGACCAAGAACACTGTCAGTGAGCAGTCATATATTGAAACAAACCTTTTTAACTGAGTTATAGGTCTCAATAGCAGGATTCAGAGATTCAGTTAACCATGTTGTGAACAGATGTACTACCATCCAGGCTTTGTTGTTCCATTTCTAGAGCACAAGCAGAATAGATTTAGCCTACTTGATAAGAGCCCTAGGATTTTAAGAATGGTAAATGACCATTGGCATCAACCTAAAGTCACACCTGCCTTAGCCTCTAATGAGAGTCATCCTGTCCTGTGAAGCCAGGCATTGATTTCTTCTTTATAATATAAAAGTTTTAGATAGCATCTTCCAATAGAAGGCTATTTCATCTACACTGAAAATAGGTTGTTTACTGTAGCCACCTTCCTTAATTATCTTAGCTAGATTTTCTGGAGAACTTGTTGCAGCTTCTACATTACCATTTGTTGCCATACTTCCACTTTTATATTATGTATTTTTTCCTTCAATCTCATGAACCAACCTCTGCTAGCTTCAAACTTTTCTTCTGCAGCTTCCTCATTTCCCTCAGCCTTCAAAGAATTCCCTCAGCCACTTGGATTAGGATTTGGTCTAAGGGAATGTTGTGGCTGGTTTTGTCTTCCATCAAGACAACTGTAACTTTGTCCATATCAGCAATAAGACTATTTCACTTTCTTATTTGTATAACACAGGAGTAGCATCTTTAATTTCTTTCAAGAACTTTTCCTTTGCATTCACAACCTGACTGTCTTGCCCAAGAGGCCTAGGTTTTGATTTATCTTGGCTTTCAACATGCGTTCCTCACCAACATTACTAATTCCTATCTTTTAATTTGAATTAAGAGATATGCAACTCTTCCTTTCACTTGAACACATACAGGCCATTGCAGGGTTATTTGGCCTAACTTAATATTGTTGTATCTTAGGAAATAGAAAGTCCTGAGGAGAGGAAGAGGAACAGCGAAATGGCCAGTAAGTGGAGCAGTCAGAAACGCACATTTATCAGTTAAGTTCACTGCCTTCAGTGGGCATGGTTTGTGCTGCCCCAAAACAATTACAACAGTAACATCAAAGATGACTGATGAAAGATTGCTGATGAAGATCACTGATGAAAAATGATATCAATAGACTTGCTAGATTCAAGGTTGTCACAAATGTTTAATACATAAAAAAGATAGAATCTGCAAAGTGCTATGTATGTGATCATCTACTTACATGAAATATTCCTCCAGTTTGATGAACTCACCAATACGATATTTAATAAAGTCCTTTCTGGACATCATATAAAATCAATGAAACCATTCTATAGTACTAACATTACCTCATGTTTTTATAGTTTTATATATGTAGGCTAATAAATTCAAATAAAATACATACGTACTATCAAACCTAATTTTCAGGCTTATGGCACAGAGAAAGGAATAAGCAAGATGACAGAATGAATTTTAACTCTGCAACTTCCAAGGGAGTGACGTTTGCCAAACAGCTGTTAAGAACTAAAAAATATGATAGAAACTTAAACTTGCATGAGATATTTTGTATAAAGAGTAAAATTAAGAAAAAGAGGGTAGTTAGAATGAGCATAGAACATATAAGAAAAAATATATTTATATATAAAAATATTTCATATATAAACATTGTATATATATATAAGTAAAGTATAATTTTATAAAATAAATTTTATTTACTTATAAAATTTAAGTAAAACATATATTTATATATATATATATATATATATTTTTTTTTTTTAAGATTTTTATTTATTTGACAGAGAGAAGCACAGCCAGAGAGGGAACACAAGCAGGGGGAGTGAGAGAGGGAGAAGCAGGCTTCCCGCCAAACAGGGAGCCCGATGTGGGGCTCGATCCTGGGACTCCCAAATTATGACCTGAGCCGAAGGCAGATGCTTAATGACTGAGCCACACAGGTGCCCCAAACATGTATATATTTTAGAGCATCATTCTTTGATACCAAAATTGTAAATAACAGAATTCCAGACAGAAAGAATTAAAAAGGGGGGGAGGGGAGAGTGGAAATCACTGAAGTCTTTGAAAAGAAAATGTGCTGGGACATAAGAACCAAATTTACCAATTTGAACAGGCCTACAGAGCATTAAAAAAAGGATGCAAACAAACCAGCACCCATGCCCATTATCATGACATTTTATATGATTGAAGTACTAGTAGTAAAAGAAAAGAATCAACAGCAGAATGTCTTCAGACTTATAAACAATAAAGCTAGAAACAATGCCTTCATTATTCTGAAGGAAAATTAATTCCCACGTGCTGACATTACCAGGCAAGGAAGACAGTAAACCAGCAGGTCTCAAAATTTGCCTCCCATTATGTTTGGTTTTTTTTTTTTTTTTTTAGAACTTCTTTTCTTATCATTTTAAATCCAGTATATTACCCCACGTTCATTATAACAAGTACACTCCTCAATCCCCATTACCTCTTTCACCCATCCCCCCACCCACTTCTATATATTCTTGCTCAAAATGGTCCAGGAGAACAAGTTCTAACACTAATAAACTAAGAAAGAGAAAGTCATGTGAAGGGACTCAAGAGAAACACACAGCAAGCTGCCATTATATCATTTTTAGCCTGAGCTGAAAATATTCTGGTTAGTTGGTTCCAGAATCTTATCTATATTTGGTTTATCTTGACCATGTGAAAATGAATTTTCCCTCTTTCCTCTGTGCCTCAGTTTCTGGAATAGCTGACAACACTTCACTTACTCCACAGAGGCATTCTGTTTGACTTACTTCTGGAATTTGCAGATACACTATACCCAAAAGCATATATGAACACAGTGAATCATTTTATTAGGTTAGACTCTTTGCTCACTGACTTCTCCAGGGATGGTTTTTGTACACTGTCAAGGAAGTGCCATCATGATAAAGAGGCTCTGCTCACCTACCTTATCTTTTCCTGCTAAACTTCATTTAATACTATTGCCATTGTATTTCTTAACACATCTAAGTTTGTGCTTAGCATCTTTTTTTTTCCAAAACCAAGCAATATATTGTTTATTGACATATACAGAGATAGTGAAATTACAAGGAAGTAAAAAGGTATAATCAGCACAAAAAATAAGATAATAACTACTCTGGTAGAAAGAGATGTATGACTAAATTAGAATAGAGACTTCTAAATTATTAAAAATTATGTCCTCCCACCACTAGGTAGTATTTATAAAAAAGTTATTTTTATTATTATTTTGCTCTAAATTATACATATAATTTTAGATCTCTCTCTATGGGTAGAAAATATTTGTCACACACACATGTAAACAATTCCTTCCTAGACCTGAAAATTCCTGGTCTGGAAAATTCAATCAAGTTTCTCACATAGTGAATGAACATAACTTCCTCAAAGCACTTCATCACAAAGAAATAAAGATCACCAGAATATCTATAAAGTAAAAAAAAAAAAAAAAAAAAAAAAAAAAAAAAAAAAAAAAAAAAAAAAAAAAAAAAAAGCAAAAGACCAGGAATCATAATGGCTGGAACTTCATATCAGCAATTTGGAAATCTTTAAGACAATGAAAAAGTATCTTCAAAATTTTGAAGAAAAGTACTACAAACTTGACTACAGTCCAACTATCAATCAAATACGATAACTATCAACCAAGTATAAAGTTAAAATGAACTGTTACATTTCATTTTTAGGAGATACTGAGGATTCGTTAAGGAAAATAACCAAGTAATAAAGAAGACAATAAAGTAGAAGGGAGTGATGGAGGGCTGGGTTATGGAAAAAATAGAAATTAATAAAAAACAAAAAAAAATAAAAAAGACAATATGGAGCCAAGGAAGAAGAAGAGAAATATAAATGAAGGAAGTTATTTCCAGTACAAAAAGGGACAATGGGCTCAGAGGGTAGTTTGCCTTGGAGCAGGTAGATGAAGCTCTGGAAAAGAGTAATCCAATCAAGGAAATAAATCAATAAATTAATTTTCCAATATATACAAGAATTTGAAAAATCTCATTGCTATAATGTTACACAGATTAAACAGTGTTTGGTAATGTAGATAGGAAAAATCCAAGGCAATTGTTAAGTCTGAGAAAAATTTAAAAATACATATAATTATTGGATGTAGTATATATATTTATATTTATATTTATAATGATAAGGTAAACATAAACATTTAACTTACTTTAAAATCATGTTATAACTTATCTTCAGGATTGGAGGAGGGAAAGTAGAGATTTAATATAAAGACAAGTCTCATTTATCAAAACATGAAGTCATGAGAAATTACATATGTCATATAGCATTGTTTTACCAAAGCCACTTCGAACTAAGCATATTATTATTATTTAAAATTAGAAATATTTGGCACCTGGGTGGCCCAGCCAGTTAAGCATCTGCCTTTGGCTCAGATCATGAGTCCCTTCTTGGGGTTCCTGCCCACTAAGGAGTTTACTTCTCTCTCTCTCCCTCTGATCCTCCCCACTACTTGTACTACTGCTCACTCTCTCTCAAATGAATAATTTTTAAAAATCTTAAAAATAAATAAAATAAATAAAATTAGCAATCTTATTCCAGTGTAAACAACTGAAAAATTTCCCTTGAAAGTTCCTTTTCCATTTGCTCCCTTTGTTTATGTATATCACAACATTTCCTATATTTTGGGACAATTTTTTAACTACTGCCACATAATACTTTGATTACAATAAAACTTGCAACAAACAATTATGAATACCACCAACATGAGAACTTTTAATTTCTCCAAAGTACAAAAACCAAAAATAAAGAGTTAAACTAATAGACCCTTTAACTATGATCATTATGAATATAATTAAAAAGGGAGATTTCCTGACTGTCATTGACTTTCACTTGTATATCTGATATTCCATAGCAGGAAACGGACTCTTACAGTTAAGCTTCTTTACAGTCATGTGGACTATATATTTTTCTATAGTAGACAAAATTTATAACCAAAGTAATAGTTTTTTGTTTCTTCTGCTACAGAAACTCTTTAGCCAGTCTGCTAAAGATTCAGAAATATATTAAAGCACTTTATTCCCCAAGAAAAATAAACTACTTCACAACTCTTCTCTACTTGCAAGTGCTAACTATGCTTTATTACTCCACAGGTTCTATTTCACTGGGACAGACTAATACTCTTGAAGAAGCTGTTCCCTCTATATTTAGAATTTATTTATGAATAGACAGGTATGTGAGGTCAATTCCTGTCAGTTATGCTCATTGCTATATTCCCATCACCTGTATCAGCTGATGAACCTAGAATTAAATAAAACATAATTCATGTTTACCATCTCGTAGCACTAAAATAATGTTCTTCCTCTGGTAGAGGAGATTACATAGACACTCAGCTGCATTCCCAACAGCTACTTAGAGCACATAATGGAAGAGTCAATGTGGATAATCCCCAAAACAAATAAGGTAAACCCTTGTGCTCTTAGAGCTGGTGTTTTTTTCAGGAGATAGAGGCGCAAATAACCACAACTCAAGCTAGATTTGACAGGTGCTTTGGTAGAAACATAAACAAGTATTGTGACAATCCTAAAAAAAGAGAAAATATTTACTCTAGGGAATGGAAAATTAAGAAATTTTACCGAAGGCTTCCAGGCAAGGCTTCTTAGTGATGGCATCTGGAATGAGCCTTAAGTGATAAGTAAAATTGTGTTGTCAGCTGAACAAAGACCTTGTTTGCCTTTGCCATATAGACATGCATTATGTGTTTAAGGGAGTTTTTCGTAATATAACACACAGCAAGAGCTTACTTCAGCTGTTGCTATATCAGGCAAAAGTTTTAATTTCTTGCTTCTATTCCATCTCTGGGTCTACACAGCATTGCATAACGATCTTTTTTTATTTTGCTTTTGTATTATTTTTGTATATGTGTCTCATTTTATGTGGCTCATAGCACCAATATACTCTGAATATGGTAGGACTTCCATGGATTCTGTCATTAGGTGAGATGACCTATTTTGTACACAAATAATTCCTATTTCTAATACCTAATGAATCATTTAAGGACAATAGTAAATGCTTGCAAAACCCTTTTTGAATGTAATTTCTGATGTTAAAAAGTTTCCCATTTAGTTAGGATGAGTCTGTTCTCATTTCCTTTTTTAGAAATGTCAATAAATGGCTGGGATATTATTTACAGTGATTAATGTATTGTGTTTCTGATAGTACCAAATTTTTTTTTTAACAACTGGCACTGCAGAAAAGTCCCTCTCATTATTACTAGAAGTATCACAATAGATTAACTGCCACTAGAGCAAGTAAAAATCATGTTTATTAATGGGAAGTGGAAGCTGCATATGGCCTTCTGTGCTTTAAGTTGAATCTAACCGGGGCGCCTGGGTGGCTCAGTTGGTTAAGCGACTGCCTTCGGCTCAGGTCATGATCCCAGAGATCATGGGATCCTGAGCCCATGTCGGGCTCTCTGCTCAGCAGGAAGCCTGCTTCTCCCTCTCTCACTCCCCCTGCTTGTGTTCCCTCTCTGGCTGTGTTTCTCTCTGTCAAATTAAAAAAAAAAAAAAAATCTTAAAAAAAAAAAAAAGATGAATCTAACCAATCATAATGAAAACCGCAACATAATCAACAGCCAGTGTGTTTGGCTTGTTAATTGATCAGGAGCAGCCTGCTGTTTAATTATATAATAGGACAGTCTAATAGTGATTGGGTACTTACCCAAATATGTCTGGCTTTCTGTCTTCTGGGTATAAGAATCCCTCTGGGTTTTCTTGTAGCTATAAAGTGCTGTGTGTCTAGTTAGGATCAAATAAATGCTAGAACATTGAATTAAGGAGGCAGCTCCGCTAGACCTCTATTTCTCCCTATGACAGTGACTGAGCAATACTTGGGACAGCTGCTGTTCCTCAGTCCTGGACATCATGCCCGACCAACTAGCTATAGATATAGCAGGATTGTTTTCTTGCCCTCAGACTAGCACATTCTGACAGATACAGACACTAACATAAAGGAGAAGATATTTGATTTTTCAAACTCTCCAGGCTTGGCCTTTTTCAGAGTGTCAGTAGCAGTAGAGAGAGCAGAGGTGCTCCTCCTTCACTTTAGTCTCTGCAGCCT
This sequence comes from Spilogale gracilis, assembly GCA_004023965.1. NCBI lineage: Eukaryota > Metazoa > Chordata > Mammalia > Carnivora > Mephitidae > Spilogale > Spilogale gracilis. The sequence goes on from PITA01013051.1 coordinate 48,044, forward strand.
CTGATGCCCTGCTGTGTGCCTCAATATCCCTTCTAGGATTTCACTCTTGCTTTGACAAGGTCCAGTCTGTGAAGTTCAGCCCACACTCAGGTTTATATTGGTTCACACAGCACTGGTTTTAACCGTGTGTTTGTTGCTTCTGTTTCTTTGTTTTCTTAATTTTTTGCTAAATAAAGAAAATCAAGATTCAACGTATGTATTTGTATTGAGAGAGAGAGAGAGAGAGAGAGAGAGAGAGAGAGGAGAGTTTATGCCTGTCACGCCTGTGTCCACTCTCAAAAATCAGAAAATCTATTACCTCTGGGTCCGAATCTGCCCATTGCAGAAATTTGCAGTCAAGATGCCCCTGCCTCTCCGTTGTTTCCTTGACAGTGATGCTGAGCACTGCCTGCCATTCATCACCATACTTGAGCTGCTGTTTTTCTTGTAGAATCAAGGAGAGAGTGAAATATTCCCTGCACTCATTTCTCTGCAGGAAATGTGAAAATAAAGGTGTGATCAAGAAAGCCACAGGCTTCAAGAAAAATGAGAAGGCCCATATTTCTTTGTGGAAGCGAAGATGATTTTTTTGTACCTGAACTATTTCACTCATTTTTGTTACATGTTTAAGCCCAGGGTACATTAAAGGTATCAACTTTGTTCTTCTGACTCCTAACATCTATTTGAGGACATCCTGGGGGCATCTTTATAAAGATCATCTACTTCATTCAAAATGGAACTGATTTTATATCAAAGAAAGGGAAAATATAAGTAGATATCTTACCTCTGTAACTGAGAAATACGAAATTCTTATGTTCATCTCACAAACACTGAGGTAACACAGAGTAGTAGTTAAAAGCCTGGCTTGAGTCCTGGATCTGCTACTTGTTAACTTTGTGACTTGGGCAAATTTCTGCCCCTCTCTTTGCCTTGGAACCTCAACTACAAATGAAAATCCTAATGGTGCCTACTTCAGAAAGAGATGAGAACTGAATGAGTATTAGTAAAGTGCTTGAAACAATGCTTGGCAAATAGTAAGTATTATATACATATCAAATACAAACTCTATTTCTGGGTTTGGAAAACATCATTCTGTTGTTTAAATTCCTTTTTAAAAAAAATTATATTTATTTATTTGATAGAGACCAAGAGAGACAGCAAGAGAGGGAAAACAAGCAGGGGGAGTGGAAGAGGGCGAAGCAGGTTTTCCATTGAGTAGGGAGCCTGATGTGGATCTTGATCCTAGGACCCTGGGATCAGGACCTGAGCCAAAGGCAGAGGCTTAACAACTGAGCCACCCAGGTGCCCCTATAGTTTAAATTCCTATAGCAACTTTTGATTCACCAAATGCGCTGATGTTATAAATCTGTCTGCCTAGAAAGATAAGGCTCCTCTGGGCTTCTTCAAATTTTTGTGTTTGGTCTCTTGAGCAATGCTAGAAACAAAATAGGGAATTAATAAATAAAATCCGAGAAAAGGTATGCTGATCATAATACTGCATTGCTAATGAGGTGGCTAGCCATAGATGACACTTAGTTTGATAACATCTTCCCCCAAGGATTGAAGAATTAGAACAAAACATATATACACCCAGATGTTGAATACATGCTAAAACTGTTGCTGAGTATTCTAGCAATACATTCTATTGAAATTTGAAATTCTTCATTGATTAAATTATTCATTTCAATTACCATGAAAGTCACTGTGATTTGGAGAGAAAATCTGTAGGAATGTCAGTTTCATGGGGATTTGTCTTTCAAACAACACACACACACTCGCACGCACGTCAACACGACATCACAAGAGCATTTGATTTTGCTTGTTGGCTTTACAAACATATAAAAACGGTGAAAATAATTGCATCAGTAATTCCAGGTAAATAGCTAAACACTGGCCATAAAGTATTTGCAAACACAAGGTACAACGTAAATTTTTAATAGTAATTAGTAAAGCTTAGAGATTTTTAAAAGAGAAATCCGCTCAGCTTTGTTTAATTTCTGCCATTTTAAACACATAAAATTTCCTTATCTATACTTTCTATCTGCTAACTACATGACAATGTACAGAACACAAACATTTGGGTAATTTAAGAATAATCACTCGTTTGTACATAGGGAGGCCCTTTTAAACCAGTATCTACTATCACACAAATATCAATGTATACAATTCTTAACCTGTAAAACATTTACTGGCAATTTTATGGGCTTCACATAAATTGGACCCATTAGATACCCAGTTAGCAGTTAGGACAAATAACAGGGCATTACTTAGCAGAGAAGTATCAGTCCACAAATACAGCAAATCACGAGACAAGGCACACATCACAAAAGCTATAAGCGGACTTTTATACAAGAAAGGCTGGTAAGTCACTGGAGACCTTCTGCATAGGAGTCCTGAGAGCCTGATGGGCATAGTTACAATGACAAAGGGGAGACGGTGTGGATGGTTCAACCTAAAACCCATTCTATCATAGTGAAATAATGCAGTCATCTTGGATAGAATTAGAAAATATGAAAGTCTAATATCCAATAAATCTGATACTGGGTATTTTGCCTGCCTTTCCCTGTGAGCATCACAGGTGCTGTGGTCGAAGTTTTTTTGACTCAAACTCTGGTACTGCTATTTTCTTACAGTGTGGGACAGGTCAAAATCCATGTCCTGTCTGTACCTCATCAATTCCCTCAACAATCGGATGAGAAGGGCATTAAGCCAGGGTTATTGAGGGCATCAAATAAACATACATGCTGAAAGCATGTCTGCCACATAGTAAGTTGTCAAGGTATATGCATCTGTACGTGGTCTTCTGGTGTACTGATAAATATGTGGGGCAGAATTTATTGACAAATATGATAAATATGCTGGTCTTAAGGCAGAGTTATTCATTAACATGAAGAAACAGACTTTTCAGTTTGGTATTGCTAATGAAGCAAAAGTAATTTGACCATATCATTCATACTAATTTAGATAATTTCGTTGGTCTTTGTCTTCCTACATATTTCTCTCCCCTCCGACAAAAAAATAAATAATAGATAGATAGATAGATAAATAACTAAACAAATAAAATCAGTATGCTTCATAAGAAGTAAAAAACAATTATCTGGCTTAGAGAAAATAAAAATAAATGCAGTTATTTGGATAAAATATTCACTTTCAACCTGCTCCATTAGTTTCAAGACTGAAATTGCCAAAAAATGCTCTTTTCTTTCACCAAAGTTGTCAGATGCCCAAGAATCACAGCCTAGGATTTTTTGTTGTTGTTTGTTTGTTTTGTTTTTAAGATTAAAGTAAGATGAAAAGGCTGGCATTTGGAGTGAGAAGACCTTGCTCTGAATCTAATTTTGTCCACTTTCTGTGTGTGGCTGCACACACTTTGCTTCATTACATTTTACAAGCCTCAGTTTATTCACATAAAGCGTAAATCATGAAACTTACCTTATTGAAATAAAAAATAAAACTGTGAGAATTAAATCAAACAATGTCTGTAAAAACACCATACCTCACACTTATTACACATAATCACTTGAACAAACTGTTAATATATTATTATGACATTTATATATTCCAGTCCTTTGACACATTATAACATTTTTGTATAATAATAATTTTATCAATTGAGCAAACACTGAAAAACATCAGTTTTCTTGAGAATAACAGTGCTCCTCAGTGTGTAGACTCTGGACCAGCAGCATCACCTGGACACTTGTTAGAAATCCAAATCCAGAGCAACTGGGGGCTTGGGCCCAGGAGTATGTAAACATTCTCTAGATAATCCTTTTGCATATTTAGCTTTGAGAAGCACTGATCTAGAGTAGCAGAATTACAGGTATGATCATGGGATTGTCTCAGATAATTGTGTAAACTAGAGTAGGAGTTGTTAACTTTTATTTAAAAGGCCACATAGTAAATATTTTAGGCTTTGTGGGCCATATAGTCCCTGCCACAAGTACTCATCTCTGCCATTAAAGTCTCAAAGCAGCCACGGCTAATATGTTAACAATTGAGTATGGTTTTGCTCCAATAAAACTTCATTTACTAAAATGGGTACCAGGCTATCATTTGCTGGGTCCCGCATCCTACTAGACTTTGCACTACACAGTTTATATAACCAGGCAGGCAAAATGGTTGTATCTCTCCAAAATTAACATGTTGAAATGCTGGCCCCCAATGTGATGGTGGCTGGAGGTAGGCCTTTGGAAGGTAATTAAGTTTAGATGCGGTCATAAGGGCAGGAGTTTCATGATAGTATTAGTGCCTTTCTAAGAAGAGCACACACACGGCAAAGGCCATGTAAGGACACAGGGAAAAGGTAACTGTCTACAAGTGAGGAAAAGGGTCCTCACCTCAAATCAAATCTGCCATATCTTGATCTTGAACTTCTCAACCCCAAGAACTGTGAGAAATAAGTATTTGTTGTTTAAGCCCCCAGATCTATGGTATCTTGTTAGAGCAGCCCAAGCTAAGACCATAATTGTATGCACTGGTCGTGTTTCTGTGGTCAAAGTAGACACTCAGCAGCATGCAGACTCTAACAGATGAATTCAAGGAAGCATTTTTATTTTACTGAAGCATTACTCCTTTGGTCTGTTACATGATCCTTTGGTTTGTGACATGATCTATTAGCAAATCATTAAATGGCTGTTCATCCTACCTTATGATTAACTCTGCACGGTTAACTGTGAGAGTGCTCAAAATCAAGGACGACTGGGTGACTGTAATGTGGGTTGGACAAAAATAGCCCCAACAGAGATTTTGGCAGGTCTCGGTGATTTTGATTCACCAAATGCAATCAATATGTTTTCTGTCCCCTGGAAAATGATAACTTCTTGAATTATTTCTCTCCTCTTCTCAAGAAGAGTACAAGGCAGCATAAATAGCTCCAATTACAATAAAAAAAAATCAAGATTTTCCTACCACCTTTTCACTCTGAAAAGGTAGCTGCCAAGGAGAGGGTAGAGGGCTTCTGCACTGAAACAATAACTCAGCTTCAAATGATACTGCTGACAGTTTAGAGGAGAAAAATGCCAGGATTAATTTATCAAACCAAAATTCTCAGGGACATTTTTAAATATATTCCAGTTCCCCAGGATTTCATTTAACTCCTGGAAACAAGTTATTCACTGGGAAATGACACTATTCCATTCACCATCTATGTGGATTGCAATGTGAGTGAGTGTGTGAGCCCTGCCAGACCCCAGTTCTAGCTGCAGCCTCACACAGAGCAGGTGCTCCAAAGCATACGTTACGTAAAACTAACCCGTACTCAAAATGTTTTAAGCCAACCTATAATTTTATAAGGGTAAATACAGAGACTCATTTGGAAGGCTTTTTTTTCAAGACAAGTTTGATTTACTAATTATTGACTAATTGTTCTACTCTTCTAGAAGCCATAAGATACAAATTAATTCTGACCTTAGCTTCAAAAGCCAATTAATTCAGTGCTTCAAGATTTTATTTATTCATGTGTTCTTTGTCTCAGCAAACATTTACTTGCAAACAAACATTAGAGAAAAGAAGTTCTGTTTTTAAAAACTAAATGATATACTAAGAAGGTCAACCTAACAACAAGTTTTACTATCTCGTATCAGAGATGATACAAAAGTTTCAGAAAAGAGAAAAAGAGATGTACTGAATAATACATAGTCATTATTTTAAGCTGGGGATATCAGTGAGTAACAACAAAAAAAAACTAATACAATTCTCACCCTCATACAGCTTACAATCTAGTGGCTAGGGAAGCAGACGGGCCATAAATACAATAAAGGAGTAAATCTTGTAGCATGTTAGAGGAAATCTGCACTACTGAGAAATAGTACAAAGCAAAGGAGATCAGAAATACATTTCTGTCAGGGTTTGAAATAAATCATATTAATGTAAGGTATCAGGCAGGAGTCAGGATAATGAGGGTCGAAACTGAATGACCATGCACCAATTAGTATAACTGATAATAAAACAATTTCTAGTGCAACCTTCTATGAAATTGTTTCAAGACCTTCACAGAAGCATATTTTGAAATTTATTCTAATTACAGGATGCTACCAACAGCTAGAATCAATACAAATAGAAAGAAAAATAATCTCTCAAGCGGTAGGGTATTAGGGATTGGTATTCTAATTGTTAATACTAAAGAATGAGAAAGAATAGATGCAATAGTAATTAAGAGTTCTAATGATGTTAAAGGTCAAAGTAGTTAATCAATATATAATCTATGGCCATCTGCAATTGGGCTGCAGTGGTCTGTATGGACCTACAATATCTGGTTCTTTTCATAGCTGCAGAGAGCCTACACTGAGGCTCAGCAAACGTTTCCTCTAAAGGGATGGATAATAAATATTTTAGACTTTGCCAGCTGTACAGTCTCTATTACAACTACTCATGTCCACCACTATCATGACATCACAAATGTAGACACAGACAACATGAAAACAGACATGGATGTGTTCCAGTGAAGATTTACACAGATACCAAAATTTGAATTGTGCGTAATTTTCGCTCATCATAAAGAATTTTAGATTTTCAAAACTATTTTAAAATGTAAAAGAAAAAAGGGAAAAAAGGCATTCTTACCTCACAGACTGTACAAAAACACAGCTACATCTGGCCAGTGGGTCACAGTTTGTCAACCACAGCCCTATAACTTTTCATGAAACCAGTGCTATAAAAACTATGTCAAATATGATTCGGATCATAAGTAGCATAAGATTGAGCAAAATAGGGGCGCCTGGGTGGCTCAGTTGGTTAAGCGACTGCCTTCGGCTCAGGTCATGATCCCAGACACCCGGGATCGAGCCCCATATCAGGCTCCCTGCTCTGCAGGAAGCCTGCTTCTTCCTCTCTCACTCCCCCTGCTTGTGTTCCCTCTCTTGCTGTGTTTCTCTCTGTCAAATAAATAAATAAAATCTTAAAAAAAAAAAAAAGATTGAGCAAAATATACCTGCTAAGATGTTGATCTGGACTGGAAGCTCTGGGGATCACCATTTAACTTAGACGCAATTATCTAGCTCTGTTAGTGAGACTTATTCTCTGTTTACCAAATTTAGATGATTCCATCTAATCAATGTATGGTGCTTTTGTAAAGTGGACCTTATGTCTTTTCTGGAATAAATGTAGTGTAAATTGAAATCACTTGCTCCAGTCTGAACTCAGATCTCATACAACTTTACTTGTAACAACAAACTCTAAATAGCTCTACACAATTAGGAAGTACTGAGAGCCAATCCCAAGTTCATAAAATATGCTGTGGATATGAACTACAGAATAGGTTTATGCTGCTATCCCTAGGATATCTTGTTCCATGGATCAGAGTTTTGGGTCAATCTGTGGCATTATATTATCTGATTAGGTAAGTCTACATTTGGTCATTCAGAGGTTTTTCTATGCTCTGAGATCACCCTACAGAAAATTACTAGTTTTGATAACGATTTTTTAGTTCCTTTGGGTAATTAAGTTTCATATTAAGCTAACATATTAAGCTTTACATCTTATATATTTCTTTCTTTTCACAGGAAGGTCAATTTCACTAAAGTAAGAGAGAGTAAAAACCTGGTTTGTCCATTTATTCGATTCCTTATTTAAAGAACAAGTGATTATGTCACCTTTGGTACATACATTCTACAAAAATGAGCTTTGGAGGTAACATATGAAGAGGGTTTTGGAGGATGTAAGTTAGCCAAGTGATACATGGAAGCAGTGCATTCTGGGCAAGGGGAGCAGGTCTGAGTGATTCAACAGCAACAGCAACAGCACCAGGATAGCTGGAGTGAAATAAATGGAGAGATCACAGGTGGCGAGATCAGTAGGACTTTATCAGTGATGTTTGAGCTAATTACAGAAGAATTTGTCAGATGAACAAGAAAACCACATGGTGCTATTAAGAATAAGAGTGGTTATTTACATTTAACTGAGTCAAAAGCTTTATACACATACCATCGTCTTTAGTCCTTAAAACAGCCTAGGCTGTTACATATTTTTATGTTCATATTGGAGGAGACTGAAGCTAAGAAAATAATTTGAACTTAAAACACCATGTAACTAGTAAAAGACAAAACTGAGATAGGAGCTCAGGAGTCTTATGTTAGTCATGCATATATTTTACTTTCTTTAAAATAACAATTCTTTCAATATAATGCATCTTAGAAAGTTTAAAAATTGGGGCGTCTGGATGGCTGAGTCAGTTAGCTTCTGACTCTTGGTTTCAGGCAGGTGGTGATCACAGGGTCATGAGATCAAGCCTTGCGTTGGGTTCCACGCTTACCATGGAGTTTGCCTAGGACTCTCTCCCTCTTTCTCTGCCCTGCATGCCCCTTAGCACTCTCTCAAATAAATAAATTAATCTTTTTTAAAAAGTTGAAAAATTAAGATCTTACAATTACGGCTGGATGAAAAGACAATTCAACAAAGCTAACATACTTAAAATATTTTTAAATAAGCAAACTTAAATCAGAAGTGTCTAAAGAATTAACAGAATGATATACAAAAAACATGGAGCAATTACTTTTTTCAAATATCAAAGCATATGTGTGAAAATATGTCACAGAGATACATGGTTTGTTTTTACAACCTGTATTTATTTGTTCTAATAAAAAATAACATTTGTAGTCTTATTTATAAACCTTAAGACATTATAAATGCCTAGTATCATCATTAAGGAAAAAATATATACAAACTTGAAGTTTACATTCGAAGACATATTTCCTGGGATGTCTTTAATCTTTTTATATATGCTATTAGACCATAAAATGTTTTTGTCCTGTGCTCTTTCTTATGATACAATTTAAATTCCATCCTACTGGTAATAAGCATATTATTTATTGATAACAATTCATTGCCAAATTTATTAGATATATAGAAATGAGTCTTACAGAAAGGATATATTAAAATTATCTTAAACAAGAATGTATTCTGATATCAATACATTGCTGAACTCCCACCCTAATAAAACTTTGAGGAATATTATCAGATTGAATCAATTCTTTGAAAAGTTAACCTTAGAGTATCTCTTTCAAGAAGACCATTGGTTTCAAGCTCAATTTAACATTTATATCTGAAGAAGGCATTTTTATTGATATACTACTGCAATGAAATTATTTCATCATCACTGTCACTTTTTTTTAATGCCTCATGGATGTATTAAACATTATTTGAAGATTTGTAATAAAATGTGCTAACTTGATTTAAGTAGCTATCTGAAATTATGGGAAGTCTAAGGTTTACAGAATTACCACAAAAATGGACACACAGAGAGAACTGTTACCCTTCACAAATCTGAAGATATTTACCAAAATTTAAAACTTCTACTTCTACCCACAACTCATTTTTATTACATTATATTGATCTGTTCTCTTCATAGCAGAAGACCTTAATATTATATTTTAACTTTAATAATCAAGTTGTAATGAATTATAAATATCTGTATAATTTGATAATTTCGATAAGTTTTGAGATATAAATACAATTACTTGAAAGCAGTACTACCTTCAAGACAATGAAACTACCTACTCAAAAGGTTTGTTCATGTACGTTTTATATAGAGTTGTTCTGTCTGGCTCTTTTTCATATCACCCCCCACCCCCCGCTGCTTGTCCAGGGAACCGCTACCTTGTCATGACAGATTAGTTGGCATATTCTAGAACTTTATATATAGAGAGTCATAATCAATATACTGCTTTAGTCAAGCTTCGTTCATTCAGCATAAATACTTTGAGATTCATCCTATGTGATGATTTTAACAATAGTAAGTTCTGTTATTGTTACTGAGTAGTATTCCATTGAATGTATCTATCACAAGTGGTTTATATATTGACTTATTGATGCTCATTTGGATTTTTCTTTATTTTTTTAGTTTTTAGCTGTTACAAGTAAAGCATCTATAAATGTTCATGTACAAGTCTTTGTATATATATATGTTTTCATGAATCTGCTCATTGTTAGACAACTGAATATGCAAATGGGGGCCCTCTGAAAAGCTGGGACTGTCTCTGTGCCCAGTCTCATCACTAGTATTCTCTTCTCATCCCCACCTCCTTAACACCAGAAATTCTGCTGGGTTCACCTCCTTTCTCCCTCCCTGTGCCAGACAGAGCCTGGAAACTAAAAAGGAAGTAAGTTGAGGCAATGATAGGACTCACTTCTTTTGTTTCCTAACTCTTAGGGGTCTGTATCCTTTCATTACCTGATATCCAATTTTGTGACATTATTTAAATAATTGGTTCATATATCTCTGGAACCAAAGTAATGTTTGTCAGGGACTTAAAATATTAAGAAAATAAAATAAATAACACATCAAAAATGGGCAAGAGACATGAGGAGGCACTTCTCCATAGAAGATATACAAATAGCTAACAGACATATGAAAAAATGTTCATCGTCACTAGCTATCAGGGAAATTCAAATCAAAACCACACTGAGACACCACCTTACACCAATCAGAATGTCCAAAATTAACAAGTATGGAAACAACAAGTGTTGGAGAGGCTGTGGAGAAAGGGGAACCTTCTTACACTGTTGGTGGGAATGCAAGTTGGTGCAGCCACTTTGGAAAACAGTGTGGAGATTCCTTAAAAAATTAAAAATAGAGCTAACCTATGACCCTGCAATTGCACTACTGGGCATTTACCCCAAAGATACAGATGTAGTGAAAAGAAGAGCCATATGTGCCCCAATGTTCATCGCAGCAATGGCCACAATCGCCAAACTGTGGAAAGAGCCAAAGTGCCCTTCAACAGATGAATGGATAAAGAAGATGTGGTACATATATACAATGGAATACTATGCCTCCATCAGAAAGGATGAATATCCAACACTTGTAGCAACAAGGACTGGACTGGAAGAGATTATGCTGAGTGAAATAAGCCAAGTAGAAAAAGTCAAATATCACATAGTTTCACTTACTTGTGGTGCATAAGGAGTAATATAGAAGATAGTAGGAGAAGGAAAGGAAATGGGAAGTAGGGTAATTCAGGGAGAGAAACAAAACAAGAGAGGCTTTGGACATGGAAACAAACTGAGGGACTTGGAGGGAGAGGGTGGGAGGATGGGAGAGCCTGGTGGTGGGTA